>JAMKQA010000084.1:0-44616 GCA_024699735.1 Posidonia australis
TGAAGATGACCGAAAACATGCCAAATCAAGGAGAAGTGAAATCAAAGGAAAAAGTTAATCCGAGGGTCAAATGTAGGCATTGTTAATGCTGCTTTACTGTACGCCCTTGGGCGATGAGGAAAATCATGAAAATCATGAAATTCTTGGAAAGCGTCTCGCAAAACAGCGGAAATTGGGGATAAATCCGAGAAAATCAAAAAGGGGAAAATAATCCTTGTTTCGGGACCATGTCGGCTTTTGTAAGCCTTTTACTGTATGCCCTCGGGCGATGGAAAACCAAAACAAGTGAAATTGCGGAAAACCAAGGGAAACCCGGAAAACGAGGAGAAGACTAAGCTCGGAACATAGCTAGAAAGCGTGCACCAAGCAAGGAAGAAAAGACGGGAAAAATCGTGCAAAAAGATGTGAAAAGTATGCAAAATGCAAGTGTGAGTGCAAATCTAAAAATTCCAGTGGGTTTTGTGCAAAAAGCCCAAATCCGAGGAAAACTAACATTCAAAAGCCCAAATCAGCGAGAAAACACATTCCATGCATGTATGAAGAGATCTGGGGTCAAATGTGCATCCCTAGTGCAAATGAAGTTCTCTAGGGGTCAGAATGTAATTTTACCACTAATGCATGCAATGCAAATTAATTCGGCATAAAATCAGGATAAAAATGCAATAAAATGTCTTAGAAATGATCCAGGAAGTTTCATGGGCAAAATGGTCATTTTACCCTTGAAAACAGGTAATCAGAACAAAATCAATGAAGTTCAGGGGCTTGTGTTTTTTGGCATGATTGAAGTCATTCTTTTTGGGGTTAGTTAACACCTGGGAGGCCGCGGGCCGGTTTATTGGGATGGTGATGGGGTATTTTTTGTGTGGCCCATCTTTTTGTGTACAAAATTTCTTTTTATATATTTTGAGGGTCTCCCTCCTTACTCTTGGCAAAACAAAAACTGCAAGTAACCTAGCAAACAAAGCATTCTAGGAGAAATTTAGAAATTCAGGAGCAAAAATGTAATTAAACCATGAAAACAAGCTTCTTGAACGTTTTAAAACAATGTCAGGGAGTTTTATGCAATTTTCACCGCAAAATAAGCCTTCTAGAAGTTTTCTGTAAAACACAGGGGCCTAAATGCAATTTGTCCAATGAATGCATGTTTCTGGAAAAATTTCAGAGAAGTATGAGGGCTAAAATGCAAGTTTTTTTTTGCCACAAGTAAGGAGGGATACCCTCAAATTATAAGAGAAAAATATGTACAAAGGGTGAGAGGCCAAAGAGACCCACAAAAACAGGCCCCAGCCTCCGAGAGGGCAAAGCCCAACAACAATGGACAAGCCCAGCACAACCCTGAACCTAGCCCACAAACCAGAGATGAAACCCCACGGCCCAGAAGCCAACCACAATGAGGGACAATCCAGAAGACCAACAAAGTAGGCCCAGAAGCAGCCCACAAACCGCAGCACCACATCAAACAAAAAAGCCTCCCATACAGTACCATGCTGCACTAGTCACGAACCAGCAAGACTACTCAACTGAGTGCAAATCCGGTGAGCATTCCATGGCAAGTAGTCCTCACCAAAGAATCTATTGTTCCTTTCATACCATATACTCGCAATCACATTCGTGAAAATTGTGGCAATATCTCTGAACTGCTGCTACGAGCAAACCAAGTTGCAGAAGGCCATCACAGCGTCAAGGAAGGTGGGGGCGATAATGCCACCCAAGTCAAGAAGAATCGTATGCCAAATCAACGAGGTGAATTCACAATGCCAGAAAAGATGATCAAGAGATTCAGAATCATTAAAGCAGAGGACACATCTGGAGACAATAGCAATACCACGATGCATCAGGGCATCATGGGTAGGAAGACCCATAGAGAGCGCCCGCCAAGAACAAAACGCATGCCTAGGAATCACCCCCTTCTGCCAAACAATGCTACACCAGAGCAGCTTAGGACTTCTATCCCAGATGGAATTCTAGGCCGAGTGGATGGAGAAAATACCATTGCCAGGCATCCAGCGGATCGTGTCCTCACCACCAGCAATATCCGTCGCCAAGATGTCAGGCCAGAGCTCTCTCATGTCCAAAGTGGTCGCGACAGGGAGATTCCAGCATCCATTGATAATGAAAGTCCTCACCAGAGAACGCACATCACAGGCAAGATCCCATCTGAGCTGTTCCCCACCACGATCCCAGATGGAGCTATGATGAATCCAAGGGTCAAGGAAGAAGCGAAACCGAGCCCCATCGCCAATGCAGTAATGCAATTGAGCACGCATACAGTGGCGTGCCCTGAGGATACTGCGCCAAGCCCACAAGCAAGATTGGGGAGGCCTAGAGTGCCATATAGAGCCATTCTTCAAATACTTTTGCCTCATCTATTTAACCCAGATCACAGAGTGATCAGACAGGATCATCCAAAGCAACTTCATCATGCATGCAGAGTTGGTTTTGTCCAGCCGGCGAATGCCAAGCCCCCCCTCATCCTTAGGTCGATAGACCTTCTTCCAAGAGATGAGCACACAGCTGCGTTTAGCACTTCCGAACCAGAGGAAGTTCATCATAAGCTTCTCAATCTCACTAATCACACTCGCAGGAAGCATGAAGGTTGAGGTCCAGTAGACATGCAAAGAAGACAGGACTGATCTGATGAGCTCAACCCTACCAGCGTAGGATAGAAGCTTAGCCTTCTAGGACTGCAGCCTGAGTTTGATCGACTTCAGAAGAGGCTCACAAGCAGAGGCTGAGAGTCTTTTGGAAATCAGGGGGAGGTCGAGATAACAGATGGGTAATTCACTGGTAGGTAAACCCAGATAAGAAGCAATCCAGTTGGAATGCAACTGCGAACCACCCAAAAAAATTGAGCTCTTGAGATAGTTGATCTGCAGTCCCGAGGCATTGGTGAAGTCATCAACAACCTTCTTAAAGTGACGAGCATTCTGCTTGTTGGCCTTGAGGAAGATCATCAGCAAAGATAATGTGAGATACCGTAAGGGAGCCACACTTCATCGGCTGGAGAAGGTTCTGTCTTTCAGCACGAGTCATATGCGCAATGAAAGTTTGCATGGCAAGCGCAAAGAGATAAGGGGACAGAGGATCCCCTTGACGCACACCATTAGTGGATGGGAACCACACAGTGAACTCGCCGTTGATAAGCAGGGAGAAGCGGGCATTCATACATTCTTCCATCCACAAGATCCAACGAGGGCTGAAACCCAGAGCACGCATCACATTGCTCACAAAAGAGAGATTGAGAGAGTCAAAAGCTTTACAAAGATCAAGCTTGATGCACATCCGACTACATCCTCTACCAGTACGAATATTGTGACACACTTCCTGAGCCAAGAGAATGGAGTCGGCAATTCGACGCCCAGAAACAAAAGCAGATTGGTTGTGGGAGATCAACGACAAAAGCAGAGGCTTAAGACGAGCAGCAAGGACTTTGGCACAAATACGGTAGGCCACATTACATAAAGCAATAGGCCGGTAGTCGCCAGGGGTGGCAGGGATGTTCTTCTTCGGAATTAAGCACAGAATCGTGTTCTTCATGGATCCAAGAAGCTTCCCAGAGCGCAGGAGGCCTGCCAAGAAGTCTTCCGCAATGATAGGCCAAGCCATTTTGTAGAAGACAGAGTTGAAGCCATCATAGCCCAGAGCGCTATCAGGTTTCAGATGAGTGACAATCGGGGTGAGTTCCGACATGGTGACTAGCGAGCATAATCTCTGGTTGGCTTCATCAGAGACAGAGCCAGTAAGGAGATCATGGGAAATCAGTCCAGAGCCAGCATTGGAGTTAAACAGAGCACTGAAGATGTCCTTGAACGATTGAAAGATATCGTTCCTATCAGTGAGAAGAACAACGTTGATCTCAATCGAGTGGATGTGATTGCGAGCCCGCCTAGCTTTAGTTGCTGCTTGGCAATCAGCTCTTCCTAATGGTAAAGATCTAACAGTTGATTCCGATAGTTGCTCTCAGCCTACCATAAAACAGAGCTGGAAAAGTCAACCTGCATAGCTTCCTGAATAGAGATCAGAGAACGCAAACACTGCTGGATGCGCAAAGAAGGTCTGCCAAAAACCCGATTGACCCAAGTGGTAAGTCTGGCTCTCAGATTCTTGAGCTTCATGTTGAATCTAAAGGATGGATTTCCATTCAGGCTGCATCTCTAGTTGTCCTTCACAAATGGAACAAAATCATCGTGAGAAGCCCAGTGGTTATAGAAGCGAATGTGCCTCTTTCGATTGTGGTCAACACCGGATAGCCTAATCATTAAGGGGCAGTGATCACTGACTAGCCGGGGGCCCAAGTACGCATGACAATTCGGGAAAGCATTCCAGCAGTTCATAGAGCCCAACACTCTGTCAATGAGGGTCTGAATTGGAGAAGCACAGTTCATGTTGCTCCAAGAGAATTCAACACCCGAACAAGGCAGATCCATCAGGCAAGCATCTTCAATGACGTTATTAAAATCCTCCATAGCAGCAGTATTTTTTTGCCACAAGAAAGGAGGGAGACCCTCAAAATTTATAAATGTAAAAATATATACAAGAACAAAGGTGGGGAAGAGAACCCACCCAAGCCAAAAGACACAAGGGTTCACAACCCAACCCCCAAACAAAAAAGGTCATGGGCCACAGCAGCCCAAAACAAAAGCCCAAAAACACCAAGAAAAACCAGTGCGTTAGGATCACCAAAAAAAATAGTGCCAAAAACCGCATGCACAGAGCAAGGTAACAAACGGGCCAACCCGAGAAACAGTGGCATGCAAGAGCGTCAAACGAGGCCGGAGACAATTCGACAGAAAGAAGCAACGCTTCGAGGGGTGTAGTCCTTATCAAAAGAACGTATGTTTCTCTCCATCCACAGAGAAGCCATCACAGTAGTGAAAATTCTAGAGGCACAGTGCTTCTCGTTCTTCTGCATGCGATCGAAGAAATCCCGACAAAAGGAGGTAACAGCTTCCAGTAGATTGAGAGCATGGATATGCCCCAAATTGGGGAGGAGGTTGTCCCAAATCAATGAGGAGTACTCACAATTCCAGAACAGATGATCCAGCGATTCATCATCGTTACAGCAAAGGATGCAGCAGGAGACGACAGCAATGCCACGCTTCCTGAGAGCGTCGTGAGTGGGTAAACCATTCGAGAGAGCACGCCAGGCACAGAAGGCATAGTGAGGGATTCCACCAGACTGCCAGACCAAAGGAGCCCAGGGGATCGCAGGCCCTTTCACACGCAGGGCATTCCAAGCAAAGCGAATGTTGAAGCCATCAGAACAGGGCATCCACTGAATGGTGTCATCCCCACCCCTGATCTCAGTCGCCAGGATAGCTGGCCACATTTCCCTCCTATCAAGCGTAGTGATTGCCAGAAGGCTCCAGGAACCATCACAGATGAAGGAGCAAACTAGGCAACGCCGATCACAGCCCAGATCGTGACAAAGGCGCTCCTCAACCCAATCCCATATGGATCTCTGATTTAACCAAGGATCAAGGAAGAAAGAGAACCGGCATCCATCACCAATGCAGTAGCTGAGCATAGTCCGTGCCAGAGGACGGGAAAGGAGGATGGAGCGCCAAGCCCAGGAGCAGCATTGAGGCGGACGAGCGCACCAGATGGAGCCGCCCTTGAGGTACTTCCGACGCATCCAAGCAATCCAGAGCGCAGAGTCCTTAGTTTCAATTTCCCATAGAAGTCTGATCATGCCAGCCTGATTAGAGTCTAGAGTCCATCGGATTCCGAGACCACCCTCAGTGCGTGGGCGGCAAACATGTCTCCAGGAGACTAAGATACATTTTTCGGTGGAGGAGCCGAACCAGAGGAAGCGCATAAGCAAACGGTCGACATCCTTGATTACGCTAGAAGGCAAGAGAAAGCTGGTAGTCCAGTAGACATGCATAGCAGAGAGGACAGACTTGATCAGCTCCACACGACCCACGTAGGACAGTAATTTTGCCTTCCAAGATTGAAGGCGAGAGGTGATCGCTTGCAAAAGAGGCTTGCAGGCGGTGGCAGACAGCCGCTTGGAGATCAAAGGCAGACCGAGATACTTAATAGGAAGAGTCCCGATGGGTAGAACTAAGTGGGACGCAATCCAGCGGAAGTGTGGAGAATGGCCACCAAAGAAAATGGAGCTCTTCTGGTTGTTGATCTAGAGGCCAGATGCCCTGGAGAAGCGCTGAATGATATGTTTAAGATGTCAAGCATTGTGCTTGTCCTCCTGGAGGAAGATCATAAGATCATCGGCGAAGCAGATATGAGAAACAGAGAGGTCACCACAGCACAGAGGATGGATCAGATCGTCCCGCTCAGCCTGGAGTAGCAGTGATGTAAGAGCTTGCATTGCCATGGAGAAAAGGTACGGTGAGAGCGGGTCACCCTAGCGAACCCCATTGGAGGAGGGGAAAGTGGCAGAAATGTCACCATTGAGAAGGAGGGAAAAACTGGCTGCCATACAATCCACTATCCATCTAACCCAATGATCAGCAAATCCCAGAGCAGTCATCACATTGCAAATGAACTGTCTGTTTAAGGTATCGAAGGCCTTCCGAATATCCAGCTTGATACACATTCTTCCTTTCCCTCGAGGGTTGTGAATGTTATGGCATAGTTCGTGGGCGAGAAGGATGGAGTCATTAATTCGACACCCACGAATAAACGTCATTTGGTTCGCGTCAATGAGCTTGGGAAGCAGTGGCCTGAGACAATTAGCCAGCAGCTTCGCACAAATCTTGTAAGCGACATTGCAGAGCGTGATAGGGCGGTAGTCCTCCATGGAAGCAGGAACTGCCTTCTTAGGAATGAGACAAAGCAGAGTGTGGTTGAGCTTTGGAAGCAGCTTCCCTGAGCGGAGGAAGTTGTTGATGGCAGCCAGAAAATCATCAGCAATAATATGCCAGGCCTCCCGGAAGAAGACACCGTTGAACCCATCGAAACCAGGCGCTCGGTTAGGGCTGAGGTGATCAATGACCAGCTTGAGCTCCTCCTTAGAGGCAAGACTACAGAGGGCATCATTCTCAGACGTGGACAGGACAGGGTGCAGCAAGTCAGAAGGAACAACACCCGATCCTTCATTTGAATTGAATAGCCTCAGATAAGTTTGTCGGAAGGAAGAAGAGATTTGCGAATGATCCGACAAGGTGGTGCCATTGACCTCCAGAGTCATGATGGAGTTGTGAGAACGTCTGGCACGGACCATGGCATGGAAAAACTTTGTGTTGGAATCCCCTTGCTTGAGCCAGCGGATGCGAGATTGTTGTCTGGCCATTGACTCCTCCTGCGCATGCAGCATTAATAATTGCGCTCTGTAGTTCCGCTCAGCCTGGAGGAGAGCAGAGCTCATCGGGTCAGAGAGGAGCGCCTCTTGGATGCTTGTTAGGGAGGTGGTGCATTGCAGAATGCGATAAGAAGGCTTCCCAAAGATCATAGAGGTCCAGGGGATGAGCTTCCTCCTTAAATTGTCCAATTTCCCGAGAAATCGGAACATAGGGTTGCCCGGAACAGCACAAAGCCAGTTGTCCATTTTGGCTCTGCGGTGGGCTTCTTTAGCCCAGCCAGTTGGGTCCTTTTTGGGATGCTGTGGCTTTTGAGCTCTAGGGGGTTGGTTTGTGAACCACTTTCGGGCTGGTTCCCATCCCCACCCCCTTGACCTTGTATATATTTTTACTTCCTTTATATATTTGAGGGTCTTCCCTTCATTCTTGTGGCAAAAAAAAAAATCAGGAAGTCGGGATGTTGAGCCCAGTGGGAGTAAAATTTGAAGTGATGCTTAAATGGCCTGTCCCTGCTCTGAAGATTGATAAAAATGGGACAGTGGTCGCTAATGAGGCGCGGCCCAGAGTGGCCATTGCAGTTGGGGAAGAGGTTCCAGCTGTAAGAGGAGATCAGGGCTCTATCAAGGCGATAGCTAATAGGGTGGGTGGCGCTTAAGTTGGACCAAGAGAATTCAGCACCAGAGATGGGAAGATCCATTAGCACGGCGTTGTCAATAAAGTTGTTAAACTCGCGCATAGCTGAGAAGGGGAAGGAAGTAGACCCAATCTTCTCAGTTGGATACCGAATGCAATTGAAGTCTCCCACTAGGATCCAGGGCTCGTCAGAGCAGAGAGCAAGAAGATCAACCCAGAGAGTCCTCCAGGAGGCAGGGTCGTTAGCGTTGTAGATGACAGACAAGAGAAAACAAGTCCCGGAGGAGAGCTCCATGGAGAAGTGCATCAGCTGAGAAGTCTCCTTCCGAAGGGAGAGAGTAACATCCCGACGATGCCCTAGCACAAGAATGCAGCCAGAGGGGGCACAGGAGTTGTTGCAGAGAGCATGGTAAGAGGGCCAAAACTTGTCAGTGACCCGAGTAAAATCTTGCTTGAGCTTGTGCTCCAGAAGACAGACAATGCTGGCTTTAGTATGCGAGACGTAATCTCGAACAGCAGAGAGCCTACCTCCCTGGTTAAGACCCCTGACATTCCAACTAAGAATCACCATTGGGGTCGGGAGGGCAGTATTTTAGATTACTCCCAAAGTGATCCCCCAGTTCCGAGAAGTCTTGGGTGAACTGTTTTCCTAGTTTGCTGAGCTTTTGCAATGAGAGATTCCACATCCGCTTCAGAGGAATCATGAACACCAAAGGAGTTGGAACGCTCCTCAATCGAATGCCTGGGGAAGGGGGTGGATCTAAACTTCTTTCCCCTCTGTGAGGCAACGGAAGGCTCGCCAGTCAAGCGGGGGGAAATCAGAGTCGAATCAGCCTGGGTCGACCTAGATTGAGGGATGTCCTGCGGCGGCGAGACAGGCAGGGATGCAGAAACACCAGGAGCAGGGGTGTAGCATTAGGAGGATGATCCTGGGCATCCTCCATCGTTGTGGTTAGACTTTGAGGATCCAAATTCTCCACAGCATCAATGTTGTTCAGAGAGCCGCAAAGCGAGGAAGGTGGAGCATCCGGAGGATGAGCCACAGAGCAAGTCCCTTGCTCATGACCATAAGAAGCGCAGACATCGCATGGGGATGGTTTCCAGTCGTAATGCACTTCAATCAATTTGAGTTCCCCATCTACTTCCATGGCGACATGGGGAGGAAAGGAGAAGGCAGTGTCGATCTCAACGCAGACACGGGCAAAATCCACACGCCGAGATAGAGAGGTGGCCTCATCCAGATAAAGGGGTCTTGCAAGCGTGCTAGCCGCCCGATCGATCAGGCTCGGGGACCAGAAACAGAGGGGAAGATTGGGGAATTTGATCTAGATAGGAATCGAAGACAGCTTCTCCTTTTCAAACTTGGATTCAGTCGACCAGGATTGGAGAATCAAGGGCTTGCCTCTGATGAACCAGGGACCACCTTCCAAAGCACGCTGCATATCAGCATCATCACTGAACTTGAAAAGGAGGAACCCATTTCCCCGCGGGAGTACTTGCAGATCACCTTTGATCTTCCATTCACTTTTGAAATGAGAAGACAGAGAAGGAACATAGGGTCGGAGCCCAATAAAATAGCCCATGAGGACTCTGTTCCATGCTGCAGAAACCTCCACAACCTCAGCCTGCGGACAGACTGCAACCTTCACACCATCCTTCATCACCAGGGTGAAGAAATCTAAAGCCCGAGACGGCCTCGAGCTGGTACCACAACGTTCCGCCCATGATGCCTGTTCCAGCACCACCGGGGGAGGCATGGGGTTAGTCCTTGGGCGGCGAGGTCCCCTGGACCGAGAACGGGCCTGACGGGTGGACAGAGAAGGTCCACGTCCACCCCGGCCCCGAGAGGAGCGCCCAGTGCCCCGACCAGAACCACCCTCGCCGGCGAGCAGCGAGTTGGGGAAAAAAACACCCAGAGTACGATTAAGCTGAGGGTAATCCTCCATCAGAAGATCCCGGACAACACGTGTCTAAAACACACTCCATAATCACAATTAAAATTTCAGGAAACGGTGAAAAGTTCCCGCCAAACCACCTTTTGAAAGGGCACGCGAAAGGAGAAAACCTAGAAAACTAGAGAGAGGGCAGAGCTTCTCTCACTAGAATCCCCCCAACTCCAAAATTGTCTCCCATAGCAGCAGAACCAGACATTTCAGAAGGGAACCTAATAGAGTTGAAGTCACCCACCACCAGCCAAGAATCCGAGGTCTTGACGGACAGTAGGTCACTCCAGAGCGTTCTCCTAGTGGCAGAATCATTAGCACCATAGATCACCGAGAGGAAAAATCGATTCTGCATCCAGCAAGCTTCAAAGTGCATCAATTGCGGGGTCTCCTTGATGAGCTTGAGGGAGATCCTTAGACCATCCCAGAGAACCATGATCCTGCCAGAAGGATCACACGAATTATTGCAGACAAACTCGTGCGAAGGCCAATATTTGCCAATCGCGGATTCTAGAGTGAGAAGGTCTGCCTTCTCTCTAGCTTCTGGAACTTTGCGTGCCCTTTTTTCAAAAGGTGTCTGGCGGGAAATTTTCGCCGTTCTTTTTTGAGTTTCTAAGCGTGATTATGGAACGTGGTTTCGACACGTGTTGATCTGTGCTTTTCTGATGGAAGATTATCCTCAACTTAATCAAACTCTGGGTGATTTTCTCCCCAGCTCACTGCTCACCGGAGAGGGTGGCTCTGGCCGTAGCTCTGGCCGTGGACCTTGGGGTAGGGGAGGACGTGGTCCCTCCCTGTCTTCCCGTCAGACTCGCTCTCGGTCTAAGGGACCGCGTCGTCCCAGGACTTTTGCTGTGCCTCCTCCGGTGGTATTGGAACAGGCATCGTGGGCGGAACGATGTGGTACCAGTTCAAGGCCGTCACGGGCTCTTGAGTTCTTCGCCCCGGTGTTGAAGGATGGTGTGAAAGTTGCTGTTTGTCCTCAGGCTGAGGTTGTGGAGGCTGCAGCTACGTGGAATAGAGTCCTCATGGGCTATTTTATTGGTCTCCGACCATATGTTCCGGCTTTGTCCTCCCATTTCAAAAGGGAATGGAAGATCAAAGGTGATCTGCAAGTGCTCCCAAGGGGGAACGGATTCCTTCTCTTCAAGTTCAGTGATGATGCTGATATGCAGCGTGTTTTGGATGGTGGACCCTGGTTCATTAGAGGAAAGCCTCTTATTCTCAGATCATGGTCCACTGACTCCAAATTTGAAAAGGAAAAGCTTTCTTCGATTCCGATCTGGATCAAATTCCCCAACCTTCCTCTCCGTTTCTGGTCCCCGAACCTGATCGGTCAGGCAGCTAGCACTCTTGGAAGGCCCCTTTATCTGGATGAGGCCACCACCCTATCTCAGCGCGTCGATTTTCCTCGCGTCTGTGTTGAGATCGACACTGCTTTCTCCTTTCCTCCCCATGTTGCCATGGAAGTTAATGGGGAATGGGACTTTTAAAACTTAGCGAACTGGTCAAGAGAGAGGACAAGGCTTGATTTTCTAGAGAGAGATGCTTTGACCTCTCTCTAGATTCTGTTTCTGGTCCTCCGCGGGTGCTTCCGTGTCTTCCGCTCTCCTGATTTGAATTTCCTGTGGCGGGACGTGCGTCTTTACGTGTCGACCTCTCGCGGGATGTTTGAGCCTACGTGGCATCATTAATTAGCCATGTCTTCGGCTAATCCATCGCCTAACTCTCCGGCTAGGCGTACTCTGGGGGATTTCCTCCCGACGGCCCTCCAGCCGACGACCAATGATCAGGACTCCGGTAGCCTGGGTGGTCCTCTCCCGCCTCCGGGGAGGGGTGGTGGTTCTGGTGGTCGGGGCAGGGGGGTCGTGGCCGCAGATCCCGCTCGCACCGGCGAAATGTTTCTCCCTCCCGTGTTCCCCTCGCCGAACCCACTGGGGTTGCTGCTGCGGCAACGACGGTCTCTTGGGCGGAACGTTGCTCGGCCACTCTATCTAACAAGAATAGAGCCCTTAGTTTTTTTCGCACCGGACCTCAGAAATGGGGTAAGGGTTGCGGTCTGCCCACCGGAGGAGGTGGAACAAGCTGTCGCTTGCTGGGATAGAGTTCTTATGGGCTACTTCATCGGCCTCAAGCCTTTTGTTCCGGTGCTAACGAAGCACTTCAGGCGTGTCTGGGGTTTATCTGGGGGCTTGCAGGTCCTCCCTAGGGGTAACGGCTTCCTGCTCTTCAAGTTCGACTCCGACTTGGATCTGGAGCGGGCTCTGGAGGGAGGTCCCTGGTTTCTTCATGGGAAACCCCTGGTTCTCAACGGTGGTCGATTTATTCTCGGTTCGAGAAGGAGGCACTGTCCAGTCTGCACATCTGGGTCAAGTTTCCTAAGCTTCCGCTGCGGTACTGGTCTGCGCAACTCATCAGCAAAGCTGCTAGTACTTTGGGCATTCCCCTTTACATGGATGAGGCCACCGCTCTGGGAACTCGTGTTGACTTCGCAAGGGTCTGCATTGAGATAGACACCCTCTTCGACTTCCCGCTTTAGACGTTCATGGAGGTGAACAAGGTGCAGGAGGCCATCACAGTCTCCTATGACTGGATTCCTAAGCCTTGCATTGTCTGCCAAACCTTTGGCCATGACCAGGGCTCCTGTAGGAGTAAAGCTCAATGTGGGGGTGGTAGTTCGGCGCCAGAGGAGGTGCTGGTTACTGAGACTGTGTTTGTGGTTGAGCCTGCTCCCATGGTTTCCTCTCCTACTGTACAGGTGCTAGTGGCAGAGACACCGGTTAACATGCCGAGTGCCATGGTAAGGCCTATTCCGTCTCAAGGTCAGGTGTCTTCGTCCGGTGGGCACCGCTCTGGGGAAGGCTCCCCGGAGTCCCCATGTATCACTGGGCACTCAACTATGTCCCCCGTGAGAGGGATTGCTCGGCGTAAAGGTACCCCTTTTGCGAGGCGACGCGCGGAGGATTCTAGTCACAATGCCTTCGAGGCATTGGGTTCGCCTGAAGAGGAGGTGGAGGCCTTAGTATCCAGGGCCCAACTACTGAGGAAAACCGTGCATCCGCGGTTGCTGGAGTCTTTCAGCAAGGATCTCACTCTGGAGTCTGCTAGCTCCCCGGGGCATCCGTCGGACGGATTATGATGTCCATTTTATGTTGGAACGTGAGGGGCATGAACAATGGTGGCAAGATTCAGGCCCTGAGGGATTACACTTGTCGCCATCCGTCTGACATTATTTGTTTTCTTGAGCACAAGCTGAAACACGATGCGGATCTGTTGTGTGGGAAGTTTTGGAGGTCCTTTGGTTTCCTTGATAACTCTTCCTCGTCCCCTTCTAGGCGTATTCTGGTGCTCTGGAATAAGTCCACTGTGCGGGTTACTCCGTTGGCTCTCTCGGAGCAACTTATTCAACTGGAAGTTTCCTTCCATTCTCTTCCATGTTTCGTGCTCTCCATGGTTTATGCTGAGAATGGGGTAGCTGCCAGGAGATCTCTCTGGGAGAGTCTCTCCTCTTTCAGACCTTCGCTGCCTCCTATCGCTGGTGACTTCAACTGCATTCGGCATGAGCACAAGAAGATGGGTGGGAGGCAGCCTTTCCACTCCTCTCTAGATGATTTCAACAACTTTATCTATGGTGAGGCGCTTTTGGAGATGCCCACCTCTGGGGAGAGGTTCACCTGGTGCAATCTTCAGGCCTCTAACCCGATCTCTGTGCATTTGGATCGCTCTCTGGTGTCTGTGGATTTCCTAGAGGCTTTCGTGGGTTGCCACACCTTTGCTGATTTGTGGCACCTGAGCGATCACTCGCCGTTGCGGATCTCTTTGGCCACGGATAATACTAAACCTCCTAGTATTTTTAAATACTTCAACCACTAGGCTTTGGAACCGGACTTTCTTGCAGTGGTTTCGGAAGTTTGGTCCTCCGGCTGTATAGGGAACCCTACCTACAGGTTCGCTCAGAAGTTGTCGAACCTTAGGCAGCGCCTAAAGCTCTGGGTTGGCCTTAGGTTCAGGAACACTCTGGAGAGATTCTCTGCTTGCGAGGCCTCTCTCAAAGCAATTCAGTTTCATCTTAGGGACGACCCTGGCTCCTCGGCTCTACTTCAGGCGGAATGCAACTATCGGGTGCAGCTCAGGGACCTTCACTGGAGGGAGCACATACGCGCTTGGCAGCAATCCAGGATCCACTAGCTGAAAGATGGTGACGCTAACACTGCCTTTTTCCACGCCTCCACCAAGGCTCACAGAGCTCGGATCCTCATCAGGAATGTTTTGGTGGATGGGAGTTTAATTGCGGATGTTGATTCGATCAGGTCTTGCTTCGTCCAGCGTTTTAATTCCCTCTTCAATGCCCAGCATATTAGGAGACACATTCCCACTCTCCCTAGCAGGCAAATATCTACCACGGACGGCACTGCCATATGCTCTTTGGCGTCTCGTGATGTGGTCTTCTCCTCTGTCTATGGCATGAATCGTAATGGGGCTCCGGGGGACGATGGCTTCAATTGCCACTTCTTTCGTCAGGCTTGGAATATCATTGCGGATGACCTCCTTGCGGCAATGAATAATTTCCTCAAATCTGGCAGGCTTCTGAAGAGAATCAACAAGATTGTCCTCTGTCTCATTCCGAAGTCTGGCATCCCCAGCTCCATGGGCGACTACAAACCTATCGCCTTATGTAACACCTTTTACAAGATTATCTCCAAGCTCCTGGCCAGCAGACTGAAGCGGCTCCTTCCTGAGCTAATCGACCAGAATCAGATGGCTTTTATTGGAGGCAAGAGGCTTAGCGACACGATCCTGCTTTCACACGAGTTGTGCCACAGCCTACACACTTCGTGTCGGAAAGGCTTCATGTGTGTCAAGATTGATCTCCAGAAAGCCTTTGATACTATCCAGCGGTCGTTCATCTACGAAGCTCTGCATCATTTGGGCTTCCCTGAAACTTGGATCACATGGGTCTCGGAGTGCATGAATTACCAGTACTCTATTTCCATCAACGGGGAGCGATCTAACTGGGCTCCTACTGGCAACGGCCTTCGCCAAGGGGATCCCCTGTCCCCCCCTTCTTTTCATGATTGGCATGCAGGTCCTTTCTGGTTTCTTCGCACGGGCTGTAGATTCAGGGGAGCTTGAGCCTATGACTATGGGGGACCTGGCCATCTCCCATGTTACCTTCGCAGATGACCTGATGGTGTTTCTGAGGGCCACCAAGCGCAGCGCCAGGGGTTTGCGTCGTGTTCTGGAGGCTTTCTCTGACACTTTTGGGCTTCACCTCAACGTGCAAAAGAGTTTTGTCTTCTTCGGTGGGCTGGTGCCTCATCGGAGTTGGATTTCCCAGCACCTGAACATCCCCGAAGGCTCGTTTCCTGTGCGGTACTTGGGCCTTCCGCTCACCACCAACAGACTTTCGGCTGAGGACTGTGCTCCCCACCTGTGCTCGGTTGATGCCCGGCTCCAGACGTGGAAGGCTAAGCTTCTCTCTTATGCGGGGAGGCTTGTTCTCATTCGTTCGGTGCTGGCGGCTCTCCACGTTCACTGGACGTCGGTGTTTTCCCTGCCTGCTAGCATCCATCGCGAGCTGGATAGGAAACTCATGTGTTTTCTCTGGTTTGGTCAGAGTGCCTCCAGATATTGCTTCATTGCCTGGAAGGAGGTCTGCCTCCCAAAGTGTGAAGGGGGTCTGGGTATTCGCAGAACTGCCGACTCCAATACCTCCGGTCTACTTAAGCTGGTGTGGGAGCTTGAGACCAGGCCTGGGGCTCTCTGAGCCAATTGGATGAGGAGGAAGTACCTCAAGAACCGCTCCATCTGGACCGTGCGCCCTCCGAACTCTGCTTCTTGGGCATGGCGCGGCTTGTTCAGGCTCAGAGATATTGCTTGTCCTCTGATGAGATATTTGATTGGTGATGGTTTAAACACTTTTTTTCTTTCTAGACCCCTGGATTGATAGCCCCGATCGCACTCTCCATCCCCTGGCTGCCCGACGTCTTTGCCAGGAATTGGACTGCGATATTACCTACCCGGTGAGCCATTTCATCTGTAATGGTCGTTGGAATCTTCCGTGGCCCACTACGCTCGATATGCATGACTCCTGGGATTCCATCCTTGCCACGCCTATTGTGGGGAGCCAGGATGTAATCTGTTGAACTCCCACTAGGGGTCTGTTCTCTTCCCATTCTGCCTGGGACTCGGTCAGGCTTCGTCGGGAGCGTTGTCCTTGGGCTCGCTTCATTTGGAACTCGGCGTCCATCCCTCGTCACTCGCTCTGTGCTTGGAGGGCTATCCGTGCAGCGCTTCCTACACATGACGCCCTTCGCAGGAGGGGTTTTAACCTGGCCTCTAGGTGTTTCCTCTGTTTGCTTAGGGAGGAAACCTTGGAGCATCTTTTCTGGAGCTGTCCTTTCACGGCTAGCATTTGGACGATGTCGGGATTGGCCTTCGACGCTACTGTTTGCTCCCTTGTGGACACCCTGTCCTTTTGATCCAGCAACCCCCCGTGGATTGGTATTGCTCATGCCTCCAGGCTCATTACTAGGATCATTGCCAGGGTCTGGGGAGGAGAGGAACAAGCGTGCTTTCCAGGAGGATTATCGGCACAGGGGTATGGTGACTGTCTTTCAGGAGGCCTCTGGTGCTTAGCGTTTCTCTGCTGCGTGTGGGTTTTGTTTTTTGCTACGGGGTTTGGCCTGGTTGCATGCTACTATGCTCGGTGCGGTGGTGTGCTATTTCTTCTCTGCGCCTCCCATGGTGGGCTGCGCCTTCCTTCTGCTCTTGTTGGGACTATGCACAGTACTTTTTGGGTTGCTCTCCTGGGTTGGATGTCTTCAGCCTAGTGGTGGCTGTTTTTTTTTGTTGTCTTGGGTGGTTTTTTCTTTGCTTGCCTCTGGTGGGCTTGTGCTGGGGTCTTTGGGCTTTTGGGCTTGGAAATTTTGTTTTGTCCATGCTTTGCCTTTGGGGTTGGGTCGTGAACCCTATTTTGGTGGGTTCTCTTCCCCACCCATTGCTCTTGTACATAATTTTCTTTTTATATATTTTGAGGATCTCTCTCCTTTCTCGTGGCAAAAAAAAAAGTTAATGGGGAACTCGAATTGATTGAAGTGCATTATGACTGGAAGCCGTCCCCGTACGATGTCTGCGCTTCTTATGGTCATGAGCAAGGAACTCGCTCTATGGCTCATCCTCCGGATGCTCCACCTTCCCCAGCCTGTGGCCCTCTGCACAGCACTGAAGCTGTGGAGATTTTGGAACCTCATAATCCTACCACACTGTTGGAGGATGCTCCTGGCAAGCCTGCCCCAGATGTTAGCATATCCTTGCCTATCTCGCCGCCGCGGGACATCCCTCAGTCTAGGTCTCCCTTGGCTGAAGTGACTCCGATTACACCTCGCTCGACTGGCGAGGCTCCTGTTGCTCTATAGAATGGAAAGAAGTTAAGGTCCACCCCCTTCCCTAGGCTTTCGTTAAAGGAGCATTCCAACTCCTTTGATGTGCTTGAGTCCTCTGAAGCGGAAGTGGAAACTCTCATTGCAAAAGCTCAACAAACCAGAAAAACGGTTCACCCAAGACTTCTCGGAACTGGGGATCACTCCGGAAGTAGTTTACAATCCCGCCCACCAGACCCCAATGGTGATTCTTAGCTGGAATGTCAGGGGTCTCAACCAGGGAGGTAGGCTCTCTGCTGTTTGAGATTACGTCTCGATACTAAAGCCAGCATTGTCTATCTTCTAGAGCATAAGCTCAAACATGATGTTACTTGGGTTACTGAGAAATTTTAGCCCTCTTACCATGCTCTCTGCAACAACTCCTGCGCTCCCTCTGGCCGCATTCTTGTGCTCAGACATCGTCAGGATGTTACTCTCTCCCTTCTGAAAGAGACTTCTCAGCTGATGCACCTCTCGGTTGAACTCTCATCCGAGGCATACCACTCAGACCTCTCACCATTGACGGCAACAGAGAATCTGTAGTTCATGCACTCCTCAATCCACCTCACCCATTTGTCTGGGAATCCCATGTGCTTCAGAGCGTCAAAAATGAACGCCCATTGGATGGTGTCAAAAGCCTTCCGGAGATCGATCTTGATGCACATGTAGCCCACACTACGCGACGTGTGCAAGCTATGGCAGAGTTCATGAGCCAGGAGCACAGCATCACTGATCCGTCTCCCACGGATGAAAGCAGCCTGATTGAGGTTGATGAGGTCAGGAAGAAGCAGCTTCAGCCAATTAGCCAGAGCCTTGGAGATGATCTTATAAGAAACATTGCAAAGCGTAATAGGCCGGTAATCATCAACACAGTCCGGAACCGCAATCTTAGGAATGACACATAGCAGAGTATGGTTCAGCTTCTTCAACAGCTTGCTCGACCGGAGAAAGTTATTAGTTGCCTCAAGGAGATCACCCGCAATGATTGGCCACGCCTGACGGTAGAAGTTCCCATTGAAACCGTCGTCGCCAGGGGCCCTATTGGGACTAAGTTGGGAAACAATTCCCTCGAGCTCACTTGCAGTCACCAACACACAAAGGGCGGGGCAGGCCACGACGGGAATAAGCTTGCAAGGAAGGAACAGAGGGAAGGGGGGCCTCACGTCGTGATGGTTGAGAATTGAGTGAAACCGCTGCACAAAGATCATGGCAATAGAGGGGCTGTCATGAAAGGCGGTCCCATCCACGGTGGGAGGACCAGTGGTTGAAGAAGCGAAAAGAGCGACGCGGACGCCCAGCCTCGTTCACAAGGGAGATGGTTAGAGGCGAATGATCGCTCAACTGCCTCAAACCAATGAGAGTACTACAATTGGGAAAAGCACGCAGGAAATCCATGGAGATCAGTGAGCGATCCAACCTACAAGAGATGGGGTTGGCCTGCTGCATGTTGCTCCAGGTGAAGGTCCCCCCAGTAGAAGCCATCTCCGTGAGAGCAGCATCACTAATGAAAGCATTAAAGTCATCCACAACTGCCTGACAGCACTGAGCACCACCAGTCTTCTCCATGCTACATCGAACATAGTTGAAATCTCCCACCAGCATCCAAGGTAGCGAAGGTCTGTGGGAAAGAAGGCTGATCCAAAGCGACCTCCGAGAGCGCAGATCATTTGCAGCATAGACCACCGAGAGCACAAAACGCGGGTGGGAGGGAGCGGAGACATCCAACTGCAAGTATTGGCTCGATTGAGCCAAGAGGGAGACATGGACCATATCCTTGTTCTAGAGAACCAAAAGATGGCTAGCATTATCCTGGAAACCCAAGACCTCAAAGTCATGCCAATGTTTCCTATAAACCTCCACAACTCTGTGCTTCAACTTGTGCTCCAACAGACATATAATGTCATAAGGACGACGGCGAGTGAATCCCCTGATTGCACGAAGCTTGCCAACATCATTCAGTCCCCGGACATTCCAACATAGTACAGACATCAGACTTATCCCGGGGGGCTCTCCATGGAGCTTGCCTTGTCCGACGACAACTCCCTACTTGACGTACCAAGCAGCCTTGGGTGAACCGTCTTCCATGTCTAGCGTGCTTTGAGAACCAGATCCTCAACATCAATCTCTGGTGCGTCGAGTGCCTCAAAGGCATTAGAGCAGCTACCCCTAACCGCACCCGCCATCTTCCTGACATGCGGCGTACCCTTGTATTTACGCCCATTCCACCGAGAAGGAGAGACCCGAGAGCAGCCATGCACAGAAGTTGGTGAGGAAGGCCCCTCCGAGTACTCATGATCTGCCCTCGGTAGGCCAGGCTCCTCCGAGTCGACATGTTCCGTCCCTAGCAAGCCAGGCCCCAAGTCCGGAGAGGACGCCAAAGAAGGCACCGTAGACAGGGCAGGAGCAGGGGAAGGGGGAGGAGACGTGCTTCCAGGAGTCGTTCCAGCCTTCCCATCCCCAGCACTAACTACAGGCATTGCAGGCGTTACAGGGGCAATTTCCACCCTCCGTACAGGAGGTTGAGTCACACAGGCACCCTGACCATGCCCGAAGGAGTTACATTCCTTACAGGGTCTAGGGATCCAGTCGTATGTCATCGCTATCTCCTCCAGGACACCCTCGACCTCCATGAAAGCAATAGACGGGAACGTGAAGTCAGCTTCAATCTCCACACAAACCCGTGCGAAGTCCACCCTAGTACCAGACGTCGTGACCTCGTCCATATACAGGGGCATACCCAGGGTGCTGGCAGCCCGACTAATAAGAGGAGAGGACCAGAAGCGGAGCGGCAACTTAGGGAATTTCACCCATATCAACAGACTCGATAACTTCTCCTTCTCAAAGTGGGAGTCCACCGTCCCCCACCGAAGCACCAGCGGCTTACCCCTAACGAACCATGGTCCTCCCTCCAAGGCGTGTTCAAGGTCACAATCATTGGAAAATTTGAACAGCAAAAAGCCATTTCCCCTCGATAGGATCTGCAGATCCCCAGACAGCTTCCAATAACGCTTGAAATGCTTAGCTAGAGCAGGGACGAAAGGATTCATCCCTATGAAATACCCCATAAGGACTCTATCCCAATTAGAAGCCGCCTTCTCGACCTCCTCCGGGGGGCAAATAGCCACACGGACTCCATTCTTGGTGGTAGGAGCAAAGTAGCTCAGTGTCCTACTGCTGTCAGTTCTAGTACCCACGCAGCGGTCAGCCCAAGAGGACGCCTTATCCACGATAGGAACGTGGATGGGTTCAGCATGCGAAGGACGCATCTGTGACCGCCCCCTGGATCTAGGTCGAGAGGCACGACCACCACGACCACGTGCAGAAGAACCCCCTGCCACCAAAAGCAGGAGGGTGGCTAATCTCCAGTTCAGCACCCACCGCTGGACGGAGGGCCTCCGGTAGAAAATCCCCAAAGGTCCGGGATGAGGGATTAGCGGTTGGATTAGAGGAAGACATGTCATCCAAAAAAGAGGACACTCGGACTAATCCATACCCACAACCCAGATTAGTGGGACCAATGAAACGAAGTCGCCCGAGTCAACAGCCCGCCCAACATGAATTCGAAAATTCCGCACGCGCCAGAAAACGCCAAACGGAGCCGAGAAACCTAGAGAGAAGGCAGACCTTCTCACACTAGAATCTCAACGTGTTGCTGACTCTTGGCGACTCCACGATTTTGGGTAGTTGTTCTTTGTTTTGATAGATGGTGTGCAATTTCATCTCAGGAAGTGGAGGAGCTACCAAATGAAACAAAAGTGTTTTATAACATTGTGTAGTTTCCAGTAGATTAGGTTTTAGCATGATAGAGTTCAACTCAAATTTAATCTCTTACCCAAGAAAGCAAGAACATAAAATCAGGTGGTTGTGAGTTGAGAAGACTATTGAAATATTCAAAGCACAGGCTTTTTAGTTTTGTATAACTCTGCCATGTTTGGTGATATGGATAGACTTGTATTTGTGCTTTCCCTATTGGGGATTTCTAGCAGATTTTAGAAGGTGCCTTAGGAGGGGCAATAGGTATTAAGCACTGTTTTTCCTTGTAGAATGGTGATTATTTCCCAGGTTTATCATTTATAAGGGGGCTGAATTCTGAAATCGATCGATGTTTAGCAATTCAACCCAATTTTTTTTTACTGAAAGTCGAGAAAGGGACCCTGTGAAATACAAGGAAATGGTTTTAGAAATCATAACAACAAGATTTACCAAAATCATGTTTTATTTCCTCGTAATATCCTCGTTAAATTTACACAAGCACATTGCGAGGATATATCCTCGCAGTATTGATTTAACGAGTTACATAGTTACGAAGATAATTATTCCTCGCTACGTCCTCGTTAAGCTTTGTAACGAGGATTTTGTGAGGAATTCACGAGGACTTAGCGAGGAATATTGTCCTCGCTAAATGTTGATTTTCTTGTAGTGAACCTTAGAAATTTTTAGTATCTAAAACTATTTTTAAATGAAATTATTTGTATAATCCAAATTATTCTTAATAAAATATATTTTATTGTGATATTTATTGTTAAAGTTGTGTCAAGGGTAGTTTTGTCGTCTCAAGAGAAGTCATCAAAATAATCTCTTGTTATCCATATTTAGCCAAACGAGAAAGAAGTCATCCATGTAAGGATTTTTTTTTTTTTTTTGCCACGAGAAAGAGGGAGACCCTCAAATATATAAAGGTAAAAAAATTATATACAAAGGCAAGGGGGTGGGGAAGAGAACCAACCCAAACCAACGAGGCTCAGGGGTTCACAACCCAACCCCCGAAATAGCACATGTGCTACAGCAGCCTAAAAAAAGAGCCAACAGACTGGGCGAAACAAGACCAGAGCCAAGCAGAAATGCAAACAAAAACACAGACCTAGGAGACAAAAATGGGCCAGCCCAACAAAAGCCAGAGAATAACAGCACACAGGCCGCCAACCGTGCGGCGTAACCCAGCACAGACAATGGCCAGCAACAGCGCCATGCAAACCAACAACAGAAGCATTACATGCCCAGCTCGAGGAGAATGGCCCTAGCGGAGCAAGCAGAGTAGCCCTCCACGAAGGACCGCCGGTTCCTCTCGTGCCAGATGTCGTAGACCCCTCCGGTGATCGACAATGCCAGCTTGGCACGATCGCAGTTGGATTCGCACTGAGCCCAGCGGGAGAAAAAATCACGCCAGACATCATCACCAGTCGTCGCTATACCCATGGGATTCACCCGAATTCCCGCAAAAGCCCAGACCAGAGCAGAGAAGGGACAGAACCAGAGGAGGTGGTCAAGGGTCTCCTCAGCCGCTGCGCACAGATTGCAGCGAGAGACAATCGTGATACCACGGCGTCTCAAAATGTCATGAGCAGGGAGTGTGCATCGGAGAGCACGCCAAGAGCAGATAGCACGGCGAGGGGGGACAGCCTTATGCCAGATCAGGAGGAACCAGGGGACCTTCGGAGAGCACGGGCGGGTAGCCTCCCATGCCAAACGGTAGGAAAAGCACTTCCCCGAGGAAGTCCAGGAAATCCCATCGTCGCCTTACGAGATTGAGGTACCGAGGATGGCAGGCCGGAGGTCATGCATGTCAAGAGTGGTGGGCGGGGGTAGCAGCCAGCGACCATCCCCCACAAATTGGCTAACAGGACAAGAGTCCGAGCAGTGCAAGTCAAGTTGTAGTCGACTTGCAACGATGGAGGGGATGCCGTCCGGGAACCCCTGGATCCAGGGGTCATGAAAGAAGGAGGTGTGACGACCGTCCCCAATACAGTAAAGCAGGAGCGGCTTGGCAACCTCACCCATCCGCATGAATGCTTCTCCAGGCCCAGGACGCACGATTGGGCGGTCGGGCACACCAGATGGAACGGTTCCTGACATACTTCCACCGCATCCACTTGACCCAAAGCGCCTCACGGTTGGTAACGAGATCCCAGAAGAGCTTAAGGATCCATGTAAGGATAATTGATTTTGAATCAAACACTTTTCAAGGTTAAAATAATTTAACCCCATCTAATGGTTATTTATTCCTTGAAATTTATCTCCAATCTAAATGGAGGCAAAGTTTATGAACTCAATAGAATCATAGAAACACAATGGCTATCAAGATTTGATAAAATATATTGGACAATAATCACCACCTAGTACATGTATGATAATTCCATTTGGCAAGTCAAAATGTGAAATTGGAATTATAATTCCATTTGGCAAGTCAAAATGTGAAATAAAAATGGAATAATAATTCTTATTTTGATTTATTTATTCTAGAATAGCTATTCCATGAGAAAGGTAGAATATATTTTTTTTTTTTTTGGCCACAGGAAAGGAGGGAGACCCTCAAAATATATAAAAAAGAAAAATAATTACAAGCAAAAAGGGTGGGGAAGAGAACCAAAAAGGTTCACAATCCAACCCCCTAGGACATGAAAAAAAATCCTACCAAGGCCAAAGGTAAAGAGGCCCATGATCCCTAAACAAACCATCAAAATTTGTGCAAGAAGATAGTAGGAAAAAAAGCAGCAATGCGAAGCCCACAAAAGAGATCGGCAGCAAGGCGCCAAAAACCCATCCGCAAGAGAACCCAGACAGTGAAACCTACAAAAAGCCCAGCAGATACGTGGACAGAGATCTACAGAAGCATGAAAGCTCCGTCGGCACGTAGGAGACCTCAAAAATGCGTTTGTTCCTCTCGTACCATAGCCAAGCCACAGCCACACTAAAGATAATCGAAGACCTCTGGATAGACAGGGACGGCGTATTGCTATCCCGCAAGTTGATCCAGTAGCCGGTAACAGCATCCCGGAGACCAGTTGCGTGAACGCAGGACAACTCCGGTAGGAGAAGGAGCCACATTCGGGAAGAGAAATCACAATGCCAGAAAAGGTGATCCACAGACTCCAGCGCCTGCTTACAGAGCTCGCAACGGGAGACAATCACCATGCCCCCTGCACTGAAGCTGATCGTGGGTAGGCAACCCATGGGACAAAGCACGCCAAGCACAAAAGGCATATCGCGGGACAGCACCACGCTGCCAGACAAAAGCAGTCCAAGGGATTGCAGGGTCCCCATCGTGAATCTCGTTCCAGGCAGATTTGATGGAAAAGCCGTCGTTGCAAGGGAGAAAACGAACGCCATCCAACCCACCCCCAATGGAAATGGCCAGAATCTCCGGCCAGAGCTCGCGCATCTCAATAGTGGTTGGAGGAGGAAGTGCCCAAGCGCCATTGATAATGTAGGGATGAACCAGAGATCCGAGATCACCAACCAGGTCACGACGAAGAATTTCTCCCCCCCCCGATCCCAGACAGTCTCCCCATTAAGCCATGGATCCAGGAAGAACAAATGCCACCTTCCGTTACCAATACTGTAACTGAGCAGAGGCTTCGCCAGGTAGCGAATGCGAAGGATGCTCCGCCCAGGAGCAGGATTGCGGCGGCCGAGAGCACCAAATGGAACCACCCCGGAGATACTTCCTGCGCATCCACTTCACCCAGAGCACCGAGTCATTCGTTTCCACATTCCAGAGGAGGCCAATCATAGAAGCAGTGTTAGAGTCCTCCAACCGACGAATACCAAGCCCTCCCTCCATCTTGGGGCGGCATATATTTTTCCAGGAGATGAAAACGCAACGCCCCTAGGACGAGCCAAACCAGAGGAAGTGCATCATCATCCGCTCAATCTCCTTGATCACACTCGCAGGGAGCATGAAGGTAGAGGTCCAATAGATATGCATTGCGGAGAGGACCGATCTGATTAATTCCACCCTCCCCGCATAGGACAGCAGATTAGCTTTCCACGATTGGAGCCGCCGGGAGACAGCGATGGTAAGCGGCTTACAAGCATCCACAGTCAGGCGCTTGGAGATGAGGGAGAGCCCTAAGTACTTGATAGGGAGCTGGCCAATGGGCAAATTCAGATGGGAAGCGATCCAACGAGCATGCGGAGTCACCCCCCCAAAGAAGATGGAACTCTTCTGAGGATTAATCACCAAACCCGAGGAGGAGGCAAAACCATCGAGTATGCGCTTGAGGTTGCGCGCATTGTGCTTATCAGCTGTAAGGAAGATCATCAGGTCGTCGGCGAAAATAATGTGAGAGACAGACAGGTTGCCACACTTCATGGGCTGAATCCCATTTCTGTCTTCCGCGTGCCTGAGAGCCGTAGTGAGGCCCTGCATGGCAAGCGCGAAGAGGGTAGAATGTATGTATACAGTGTGTTTGTTTTTTGTTTAAAAATTAATACATATATAATATGACATATACATATTTAAATTAAATATATATCTTAATAAGCAAGTTGATTATTATTAATCTATATATTTTTCACTTATTCTAACACTTATTCTAATACTTATTCTACTTTTTATCCAAACTAGAATGTCTCCTGATACATACTTATTCACCTTTAAAAGAAAATCACTTCCAAACTTAATAACAATACTATCAGAATATCAATATCACTTTCTACTTATTTCTACTTTTCTTATTCTACATCCAAAAAGAGGCTAACCTAGTAGACCATTATGTTGAATTGGTTAAGTATGTAGTGCGTTTGACAAATCACTTGTTGCGAAGCAAAACGATGGTCAGAAAAATCACGAGAGTAAGGTAGCGTTTGGTGATGATTATTTTCTACAGCTTATTGGAAATAATCACTTATGGATAAAACGATGAATCAAACACATTAAAAAAATAGGTTATTTCTCATGTATAAAACTCACTAAAAATGTTTGAAATGAAAAACTACGAGAGATAATCTTTTTTAAAAAAACTCATTTTTCTTTATAATCAATTTATCTATAATCGTTTCCAAATACAGTCTAAAAATTGATTCACAAGACACATGGCATTATGTGATTTACAGAATACACAGACATGTGTATAGGATTCAACAAAAAGAAAAGCAACCTGGTTTGTTTAAACGAATCTTACATAATGGTACAAATGTATATGGTTAGTGAAGTCCATGATATCATTTAATATCATTTCTTCTTTACAAGGTATTATCTAATAATTGAGACTGATTCATATAAAGATTAACAAACACGAGGACTACTTCTCACGAGAGTAAATTCATATCCTTCCCAAGCTTATTGACGTTAATCAAACGGCGTTCATTCGCGGGCGTCGCATTGATGAATCCATTCTCCTCGCCCATGAGCTCTGCCACAATCTTCACTCCACCCGGGGTAGAGGACGAATGTGTATCAAGCTGGACATTCGGAAAGCTTTCGACACCTTAAACAGGAGATTCATTTGCAATGTGATGACCGCATTGGGTTTTGATAATCGATGAGTTGGTTGGATGGCTAAATGCATGAGCGCTAGTTTCTCCCTCCTCCTAAATGGTGATATCTCTGCCCCCTTCCCCTCCTCCAATGGCGTCCGCCAAGGTGATCCGCTCTCACCATACCTCTTCACACTTGCAATGCAAGCTCTCACTGCGATGCTCCTCCAAGTAGAGCGGGACAGCCTGATACACCCACTAAGATGTGGTGATTTCTCTGTCTCACATATCTGTTTTGCTGATGATCTTATGATCTTCCTCCAAGCTGACAAACACAATGCTCGACAACTCAAGCGTATCATTGAATGTTTCACCAGTGCATCTGGCCTCTCGATCAACCACCAGAAAAGCTCGATCTTCTTTGGTGGTTTTACCCCGCACTCTCGCTGGATTGCTTCCCATTTGGATCTGCCCATTGGGACGCTACCAATTAAGTATCTCGGACTACCATTGATTTCCAAACGGCTGTCCGCCACTGCTTGCAAACCCCTTCTGCAGGCGATAAAGATGCGCCTTCAGTCTTGGAAGGCGAAATTGCTTTCCTATGCTGGCCGTGTAGAACTCATCAAGTCTGTTCTTTCGGCGATGCATGTCTACTAGACTACCAGCTTCCTTCTCCCTGCTAGCGTTACCAAGGAAGTGGACCGTTTGCTTATGCATTTTCTCTGGTTCGGCTCTTCTATGGGGAAGTGTATCTTAGTTTCCTGGCGAAATGTATGTTGTCCACGCACTGAGGGTGGTCTCGGAATTCGTCGACTGTTGGACTCAAATCTGGCTGGCATGATCAGACTCCTTTGGGAAGTAGAAACAAATGACACTGCTCTCTGGATTAAATGGATGTGGCGCAAATACCTCAAAGGCGGCTCCATCTGGTGCTCGCACCCACCTCAGAGTTGCTTCTGGGCTTGGCGTAGCATCCTCCGAGTCTGTCCTCTGGCCCAGCCTATGCTCCGCTATTGCATTGGCAACGGTCGTCGTTTTTTCTTATTCCTTGATCCTTGGTTGAATCAAAGTTCTATCTGGGATCGTGTTGGAGAACGCCTTTGCCGCGATCTGGCTTACGACCGTCACTGCTTGGTCAGCGCTTTCATCATTGATGGAGCCTGGAGGCTTCCGACGATGACTACCCTTGACAGGAGGGAGCTGTGGCCAGCCATCCTGGCCACTGAGATTAAGGGAGGGGAAGACACTATTCAGTGGTTCCCTAGCCCTGATGGATTCTCCATCCGATCGGCCTGGAACGCCCTGCGTGAGAGGGGCCCGGATCTTCCCTGGACCACTCTGGTCTGGCAGCCTGGTGGGATTCCACGCTATGCCTTTTGCGCCTGGCGTGCTCTTTCCAACGGCCTCCCCACTCACGACGCGCTCCGAAGACAGGGAATTACTATTGTCTCCCGTTGTATTCTCTGCTGGAAGGATGAAGAATCGTTAGATCACCTCCTTTGGAATTGCGAGTACTCCTCCCTAATTTGGACCGCTCTTCTGTCTAACTTGAAGCACACCCACGCTCACTCTCTGCTTGATGCCGTCAATTCCTTCAGCAGGGATTCCTTCCATCGCTTGCAGAGTGTTGAAAAGCGTCGTACCTCTGCGCTCTTCACTAAAGTAGTGGCTAGTCTGTGGATGGAAAGAAACAAGCGCTCCTTTGAAGAGGGCTATGATCTGATTCGCGCTACTTGCCTCTGTAGGAGTGTATCCTCTGGCCAGGACGGGCGATGCATGGCACTGTTTCACGGACACAGTGATGATAGCCTGCCTTGTTTGCATTTTCCTGCGAGGTTTTGGCTTTTTTTGATTTGGGCTGGCTGTAATACTAGCTCAGGTCTTTTTAGTGGGCTTGGGCTCGTGTTTGCGCCTTATGGGGTTTTGGATGGCGTGACCATTTTGTTTGCACAATCTGTGTTAGGGGCCAACTTGGGCCTTTTGGACTGGTAGCCGTGGGCCTAGATTTACCTCCTTGGCTCTTGGTTGGGCCTTTGGGCGCTGTCACTTTTGTACATATTTTTACTTTTTATATATTTCGAGGGTATTCCTCCTTGCTTCTCGCAAAAAAAAAAATTCATATCCTTCCATGTACTTTCCAATCTTTGTTGCTTATCACACACACACACTCCTAGATGTAAAGTAGAATAAATGTGAGGGGTATCAAATGGTTACTTGTCGTTCAAAACACAAAAACCTTCTCCCTCGCTATATTCTTTGCCCTCTTCACTAGAAAACGAAAAAATACCACCACCTTCTTCCACCTCTCTGCCTCATTCTCCTACCATTCACCACTTCCGGTACCAGTACTTGATGCATTTATGGTGGCCATAATCGTATCACGAGCTTAACTCCGTAACTTTGTATTGCAAATGTCTTCCGCAGTTGTGGAGAGTGGTCCGACTACAAAGCCGCCGCCATACAAGCGCCACCACCTCGAGCAACCGCGTCCTCGCGGGACCAAGCCGTTGGCATGGCTGATGGCAGTGATTTGCGCTGTGCTATGGGCCCTGATTGCTCTCGGAGCTCTCACCATCCTCGTTGTCTACCTCGTCTTCCGCCCAAAAATCCCACGCTTGGAAATCTCCACTGCCACCCTCAATGCTGCCTACGTCGGCACCGGGAACCACCTCAACGTCGACGTTACTCTCCTCGCCAACTTCACCAACCCCAACCACAGGGTCGACGTCTCGTACCGTGACATCTCCATTGATCTCTTTTACAATGGAACAATGATAGCGACGCAAGGAATCAGTTCTTTCGACGAGAGGAGGGAGAAGTCATCTATCAAAGATGTGCATCTGGTGGCAAGCTGGGTGAAGCTACCACCAGGCGTCGCCAATCGGCTGAGGAACAGAGTGGTCGGCGGGCATTCGGTGGACTTTGATGTCATAGGGACGTTCTTGACGAGGTCAAGCTTTGGGGGCTTAGCTAGAGTAACGTATTGGTTGCATGCACGTTGTGGTATAGTAGTTAGCGCCCCTCCTAGTGGAGTCGTCTTGTCCAGCCAATGTAGAACCAAGAGATAAAAATAGAACGCAAAACAAATCGTGCACTTCTGCTTGGTAGAATTTTGCATTGTGTACGTAGACTAATCACAAGTGAAGTCAGATTATCCAAAGCAGACGGCACAGTTGCCCGATGCCTCCTGAAATTTGTAATTTTGTGGTAATCGTTACAATCTACACTAGTTGACTAAAACACGATACGTCTCTACTCCAAGAGCAAATCAAATACTTTACTTTACCTGCACAAGTGCACTGTCAAGTTTTTAGTCTTTCTGAGGCTATTTAATGCCAACAGACTTCAAGGTGGTTAAATTACACGGTCACGCAACCAAATTATGCAAATGTAACATCCAAATTAGCACAATATGTAAACAATGTTTCATAGATTAGAGTTCGGTTTTCATCAGTACAATTACACTGGCGGCATTTCAATTTTCATCAACAATACAAACATGTTAGCATTGATCCATGGAGAAATTGGATTTAGAATACTAGAAAAAAGAAAGAATAGACAGGAACAACCAAAACCATTTCGTATGGGTACGCCTACAGCAAAACTTCATGCCAAACTAATGCCACTGTACAATGTCCAAGATCAGAGGGCGAGCCATCTAAGACCTTCTACGGTGATGACGACGATAATCATGATCACGGTCATGATAACAATCCTTTCCAACAAAGAAAGGATGTTTAAGAGCTTCTGCCGCAGTCAGCCTCTCCATAGGATCATATTTGAGAAGACCTCGCAAGAGATCAATGAGATGTTCAGTAGAGTGACCACCAACATGCCGCATCACCAGACTCTGCCAAGAAAAACAGAGTAAAACACCATTCATATGCCAAACCGAGAAAACAACCAATCAGAGAATCCTACCTCAAGTCGAGGCAACTTATAAACAGCATTGATACTTTCACGTGATGCACCTTCAGGCCAGTCTAACCGCCCCCTTCTGATGTACTTCTCAGCATGTCGGCTAGAGAAATTCAAGGACAATGCTATAAGTAACAAAGAAACCAAAACACAATAACCTTCCAATACCAAGAGAGAACATACTCTGCTCTTTTCAACATGTGATAAGGCAGTGGACCTAATACCCGCTCCATCATAGCTAAATGTTCAAAATTCTCGTGTGTCTGGAACAATGCTTCTCCCTGTTGCATATTCAAGCTCAGCCAGACTAGAACTAAGCATTAATAGATTGTCGATGACCAATTGAATTGTGGCATACCGAGCAAAGTTCAACCAAGATGCATCCAACACTCCATACATCACAAGGATAAGACCATTTATGCCCTATTTTACAAAAAAAGCTTGTCAATATCGACAAGAGGCAAACATCATATGAGAAAGATGTGACCATATATTCCACATACCAAGAATTACTTCAGGAGCCCTGTAGTGCCTTGTAGATACAATGTAATTAAGGTCTCGTTGTTCAACAGTTGTACTCCCAAAGTCAATCACCTTTATTGACCTAGACTTCGGTAATATCTTGTAATAAGCACCCTCCTTGGAAGAACGATTTGAGAACTGTCAAAATTTCAATCAGTCAGAAGAGTTGTGGAAGACATTACAATAGGCAGCTCTAGTTATAACATGTTAAAAAAGGAAATATAACAGCTACTGAATTAAAGACCTCGCTGTCCGGTACTTTCATGTACTCCGGAGAAACAACCAGTACATTCTCAGGCTTCAAATCAGTGTGAATTAGACACAAATTGTGCATAACTGCGAAAGAGATTAGTATGTAAACATTAAACATCTCAAATCTTACACATTTATACCATTAATACGACAGCATTAGGTGTCAACCATGCATAGTCTAACCTAAACTAATAGTTCAAGACCAAAAAAAGTAAAAAAATGCTAGTCATTCAAGCTACCCCAATGATCTCCAAATCTTCAAGAGAGGCAATAAAATGGATGCCATATGATGTAGAATACAATAATGTGAAGAATTTATTAGAATATACTTGTCTACACACATGCTACAGATTCCAACAACTGTCTCCCAAGCTCACGAACTAGGTCAACTGGAAATGACCGGTATCCATTTTTCCGAAGAAAATCATATAAACTTGGTCCAAGCTTCTCAAAAACCTGTTCAAACCATATAAATCCATGGACAATTGTAACCCCCAGGATAAAGGGCATCTCGGTAAATGAAGCCATTGCAAATCAATAATGTACTTACAATACAAATATGGTTACGATAGTCAAACCAATTCCGTATTTGAACATAACTGCAAAAGTACACCAGTTCAAGTAGAGAACTCACCACAAAATATTATAGATTGGTAATAGTCTAGAAATATGATCTAAAAATGTTTACGAGGGAAAATACTCACTGAATTCCTGCAGCATCATGCTTTGCAAGAAGCTCAAGAACTTCAATCTCAATCATTGCTGCTTCACGATATTTGTTTATTCCCCTAATTATCTTGATGGCCACCATTTCCTTTTTTTCTCTGTCCCAGCATTCCAAAACCTGACCAAAGGTACCTGGTAGACAATAATGATATATAAAGTAAGATGAAATGAAAGGACAAGGATTTTGTTCAGACAGAAAGGCACCTATCAGAATCACCACTTCATATGTTGTGCATCTAAAAAAGATAGGTCAATCACAATGATATATATCACAGACAAAAAGAAAATACTTGAGAGAAAAGAATGCAATGATAAACTAACCTTCACCGATCTTGCTGTGGATAAGATCTGCAAGCAATCAAACAAAAAAAATGTGACGACATTATCACACCATACAAATAAAATACCTGATCAAAACCAGAAAAAAAAACCGCCACAAGGGCAAGAGAAAGAAAACACATAAAACAGCTTGTCACATCAGCACTAAAGAAGAAAAAGGTAGGGGGATATTTCCCAAGGTTTCAGTTGCGCACACCAACAAGCATGTTGAAAACAAACTAATTATTAGCAAGTCTCACTTGTTCTTTCAGACAACACTACATGCCTATTAAAATCTCATGCTTTAGACTTCCACATAAGCATACGAACAATATCTAGGAAGATAAAGAAATAGTGATCAAGTAAATTACAGCGAGAGGTTAAATTCTCTCCAATTGTAAACATATAATGCCCATTCTTGTCATCTTCTCGTCGAGGGGGAGAACATTTTTGAATCACTTCCTTTACATTTGAAGATGGACAAGTAAGGTCTGACGGTTGCCTCAATGAGAAAATGCTTGTAGCTTCTCCAACTTCTTGGCCACAAGACACACCAATTTGAGCCTACACATAGTCACCCATTTATTTTTCCACCCATCAAGTGTCATTCTGATTGAAAACCAACAATTCACATGTGTATGATTTCAAATTGTGCTTAGTGTCATTCAATGTAAAAAGATAAAACCAAATAGTCTTCAGCCAACATAAATACCAATTAGCATTTTAAGAAAGAAGCCGTAGTGAAAGAGATAAGATAACTAACAAGTCAAAAACTGATTCAGCAAAAACAAATTTATAATTGTTGACAACAAAAAACTGTTTCAAAAACATGACTAGAAAAGAAATTACAAAACAATCTAGCTTTTTTTTGGTCTAAACAAGTTTGGAAGCCGTTTATTTTTTTTATAGCACCTTCTTTTTCTATGACAAAGGTGATGCGATGTATCCCATTCATTTCATAAAAAAGCCAATACACCGATGTTAAAAACCAGAGGAGCAACCGATATGGCTAAATATAGATGGCAGACAAGAGAAAATAAAAAATCAAGATCCGAAGAAAAGAGCGAATGACGCACTATCTTTTTTCATCATAGAAGAAAATAAGGCACTCAACTTATCAATAGATCTGGAAAAAAAGAATCCCTAACAACTCTTAAACTCGCATAAAAATCCAGGATTCGAAGCGATCTCCTATGAAGGGATAAAGCACAAGCAACAGATCAGAAAATCCCCAATATACGCAAATATATATATACAACGATCATACCTTAACATACCCAACAGATCTGTAGAAAAAAACCTCAAGAGCACATAAAACGGTTAGCTATACAAAACGAAATAGAGAGGATCGGGTGGTGCCAGCAAACCTTTGGGTCAGGGACATCCCAGCCGAGCCGCTGCCTCTTCCTGGGTCGGAGAACCATGTGACGCTGGGGGATCTCCGTGACGCACTCCGTCGCCATGATCTACGGAAGAAGAAGAAGAACGAAGAGCGAACAAGTCTCCGCGCGAAGAAAAGTTGATGGAAGGAGATAAGAACAAGGACGAATCAAGAAGAAGAAGATGAGATGCGTTTGCGAGAAGAAACCCTAACCTTACCCCTAATGGAGACACTTTTATAGTGACGATGACATGAGAGGAGGAGAAGAGGCATCCGATTCGGTGGGTGGGTGGGTGGAAGCCAAGGTGGGCCGTTCAATGTGCCGCGTTGTCGGCACATCGTGATTGTTAGGTGGATAACAACGCAAGTTAACCGCACCTTCCTAACCTGGGTCTGGTTTGATCAGCTCCTTGGGTTTGTGTTTGATGTGGAAGGTGTCATACTTTGCTTTGCCAAATTGAGTTGACCCATGAATCGGGTCCGAATATGGATCCAACCTTTGCCCGACCACAATCCAACATAAGAAGCAACTCGAGCTTTGTTAAGGTTTTCTCTTTATCGAAATGGAGGTTAATTGTTGGCTCAATTTCTTATGGAGACCATAAAAACATCGACAGCTTGTGGGTGTAAACCTTGGTTTTGAATTCAACTATTGTTAGATTTCTTTAGAAAAATCTAGTCCAACTACTTAAGAAGGCTCTCTCACACCTATGAACTTATCTAAAATTTACCACCAAGTATCTAAGTTAATCCTTGATCCAAGTAGTCAAACTTTGATCAAAGATCCGTACAAGTAAACCTTATATTGCAGTAGACACGGGAGACAGGCATGTGTTCCCAGCATGGGTTTCCGACGTGGGTTTCCAATGCAAGTTCCTAGCATAGATTTCTAATGCAGATTCCTAGCATCGATTTCCAATGCAGATATCCAATGCATATCTTGGCCCAACTTCTACTACAAGGAGTAAACTTATCTTACTACTTGTTCCTGTGCATTCCAAGGTCCATCATTGGCTCCTACATATCTAAGATTGTTACTTAATGTGTTTGAACCATCATACACCCTCCCCCTCTCCTTCATACATGCAAAATCCAATCCAATCCTTTAAAACCAATCCAAATCTCTTATCTTACACCATTTTGTCATCCAATGACTATTACACAACCCAACACCTATAAAATACCTAGAGAACGACCCAAGACGAGCTCTCTCTTTCCTAGCTTCTTCTCTGAACTTCTCCTTTTGCTCATTCTATTCTGCTCTCCCCCTTACTCTAGCTCTTCTTCTTCTTCTAGTAAGAGAACCATGAGCAAGTGAGGCAAGTGAGAGATACCACTATAATACCCATACCCACGTACTGACCTTATCGTAGCCTAGAGAGTGCAGCAGTAGTAGCTCGAAGCATCTTGGAGGAGTCTCTGACATAAATTCTACACTATAAGAGTAGAGAGGAGCACCCCAAAGCTCTACGTGCAAGGTCAGTCCATTCTCTCTAGAACATAGGTTCTCTTTGTTGCATTGTTATTTTATTGCTTTCATTCTCTCTTAGTTGATTGTCACTTCATTAGTGTTTGTGCTATGTGTTGTTTCAAACACCTACATTTGTTGGATTCTCTCATTTCCTGTAGCTTTACTCATTTCGTTTTTCTACAATGCATTTATGATTATATGTTTCTCATTTGCTCTCCTTCATTCTCCGAGCACACTTGAGGTGGTCCTAGCCTTGGAACTCTCGTAATCTAATCATCCATGAAAACAAGGAAGTAGGACCCATGTAAGTTCTATGTAATGAAGATGGGTAGGTTATTTCATGTTTGCTTTGATTTGATTTTGATTCAATTATGTTGTCTTCCTGCATTAGTTTTCCTCATTCCTGGATTCCTTACGCCTTCTTTGTGATTTTAGTTTGTGAGTTTGAATCAACACGCAATGACCAGTGGCAGCCAAAATCAAAACAAAGGTTCTAGCTATGTTGATGTCGTAGGTATTCTATGTGTGTATCTAGTATAGATTACTAGTGCAGTTTGCCTACACGATCTCCTGACCCATTCCCAGACAATCACAATGGAGGACATGTTCTGTTTACTGATTCTTCTCTCTTAGCTTCCCGTAACTGATGTTCTTCCCTTTGCATGTTTACTTTTGCATGTGTAACATCTTAGAGCATTCATCCCAATCACTTCTCTTCTTGTTATCATTGTTTATTTCTTTCTCTTTACACACATGAATAGTTAAATATAGAGAGATTGACGTTGTTGGTCGTGCAAGGGTGCCTAACTCTTTTCCTGTACATAATAGAAGTTCTTACCCTTTTTCAGACTACGAGGACCTCGTATGCCTTGTCCATTGACTTTGGAGTCTTGTTTTCTTGTTTCCATTTTAATTGTATGCGATTTTCCTCATCTTCCAATTTAAATAAACTAAGTGACGACTCCTTCTTTATCCCTTTCTCTTTCTTTACTTGATTTTCAAGTTAAGATCTGACTCAGAGATCACCTCCTCCGTGGCCACTTGTTGCATGTGCTCAATTGCATCACCAATGGATTTTCCCTCGAGATCATACGAACTGGTGACTCTATTAGGAAACTCCAACTCTCATTTTTGTCTTCATCGCTTGTGTGACTTATGTGTTCTTTTATCTTGCCTTGTATGCATATGTGTTCCTTTCCCTTTATGACATTTACTTATATTTTACATATTGATTGATACCTTAACTCATGGCTTATGGATGGGTGGATATTCTTTCTTTTCACACATATTTTACAAATCGTTTTATAGCTGTTTTCTAAACATTGGACTAGCTATTAGACATAGCTGGGCTTAGTCCCAATGCTATAAATAGGTGTCCTTTGTGTTTAGGATGGACATACTTTGCTTATACTCGAAATATCACTACTCTCAATCCCATTCTTAAATTCAATTGTTTATTCTACTCATTGAGAGTTGTAAAAAGAAAGATCTACTTATATTGTGAGGGATTCTCTTGTAAACGTTTACAAAAAGGGATAAGGACTCTAGCTTCTCTGAGTATGAGAAGTGGGAAGAGTTGGTTGCGGTTGGTGGGACTACCAACAAATAAGTATCGCACTTAATTTACAAGGGATAAATCTCAAAAGGGATCTTGAAAAGTGAAATAGGCTGGATTTTGGACCGAACCACTATAAATCATAGTGTTTTCATTGTCTCTCTCCCTCTTCTATGGTTGTTTAGTTATTATTTTCAAATTTACATCTTTTATATCTATCTTGCTTGAAATTGATAAAAATTTAATAAAGATTATTAAAATTTAATAGTTTCTCTATTCACCCCCTCTAGAAAAGCCTCTCGATCCAACAAATAGTATCAGAGCAAGATTATTTAGATATAAATTAATCATCTACTAGATTTATGGCTTCTTTGTCGCATAACAATAACAATGTGGAGGGACAAAGTATCAACAAACCTCCTTTTTTTGACAGCACTAGTTACAGTTATTGGAAATGTAAGATAATTATTTATTTAAAATCAATTAGTTTTGAACTATGGGACATTGTTGTTAAAGTCTTTACCTTAAGCTCTACCTCGTTTAGAGAATGGAGCAATGAGGAAAAATCTTTAGCTCAATTAGATGTTAAAGGATTAAATATTTTATTTTGTGCTATTAGCCAAGATCAGTTTAATAGAATTTCAAACTATAAAAACTTTCTTGAAGCATGGCATATATTACAAGTAACCATGAAAGAACAAACCAAGTAAAAGAAACCAAAATAAATATGTTAGTTCAAAAATATGAGTTGTTCAAAATGAAAAAAATGAGCTAATAAGTGAAATGTTTACTAGGTTTAATGAAATAACTAATACATTAAAATCTCTTGATAAGAACTACTCCCAAAGTGACTTGGTAAGAAAAGTCCTCTGATCTCTCACTCCCGATTGGAAAAAGAACACCACTGCCATAGAAGAGGCTAAAGATTTATCAAATTATTCATTAGAGGATTTGATTGGAAATTTAACATCTTATGAGGTACAACTTAAAGAAGAAAAAAAAGGAGAAAGAACAAGAGGAAACTTCTAAGAAGAAAACAATTGCACTAAAGGTTACCTCAGATTCGATGGAATCCAAAGATGATGAAAATATAGCTTTATTAACTAGAAAATTCAAGAGGTTTAAAGAAAGAGGAAAGTTTCAGAAAAACTGGAATAAAAATCAAAACAATAACATAGAAAAGGAAGATCAACTTTCATGTTTCAAATGCAATAAACCTGGACATTTTAAAAAGGATTGTCCTTTACTCAAAATGAAATTAAACAAAAAGAAATATAATAAAAAGAAGGCTCTCGAAGCCACTTGGGACGAAAGTGAATCATCTTCGGATGATGAATCTTCTTCCAACAGTAAGCATGCCAATATGTGCTTCATAGCACTTGAGGAAGATGGTAACTTATCCCCCATGGAGGAGATTAACTCGGATAAGCTTTTAGAAGCCTTTAATGAATTATATGACAAATACAAAAATTTGAAAATAAAATCTAAAACCATGAGTAAAGCCATTGAAAACTTAACTAAAGACAATGATTCTCTAATCAAAGAAGGAACAAGAATAGTACAAGAAAATGAAGACCATGATAACAAAAACATTATGAGCATTGATCAAATAAATTACAAGATAAATAAGCTAGAAAAAGACATTACACTGTTAAAGAATAAAAGTAATTACCTACTAAATACAGTAACAAAATTTACTCAAGGTAAAAGGGATTTAGATAAACTCTTGGCAAGTTAAAGACATTCCTTAAATAAGCATGAACTTGGTTTTTCAAAGTTTAATGATATTCCTTATGAAAATGGATTTATAAGGGCATCATCAAATGAAAAATACATCTTTGTTGTGAAGAAACATCCAAACTGATTTGAAAAGAACCAAAATAGAAATAATTAATGAAGTAAGAAGAAAAAAAATGTTAAGTGGGTGCCTAAGTCTTTGCTTGTATCTCATGATGTAGGGACACCATGAGCTCCAATTGGATACTTAACAGTGGTTGCTCCCAGTATATGACTGAAAATCACAACCTCCTTTACACCTTGAGCTACAAGGAAGAAGGAACCGTCACATTTGGTGACAATGCCAAAGGAAAGATTATGAGAATAGGAAATGTAGGTACTCCTAATAACCCTTTCATTGAAATTGTGTTGCTAGTAGATAACCTTTAGCATAACTTAATTAGCATTACTCAATTATGTGATATTGGATATAAAGTAATGTTTGATAGAAAGGAATGTACTATAATAGACTCAAACGCAAATAAAATAATATTTATTGGAAAAAGGAAGAATAATATTTATAAAATAAAAATCACATATAAACCTAACATGAATATATCTTGGCTTGCTTCATCAAATGATGCTCAATGGCTATGGGATAAAAGACTTGGCCACACGAGTATGAGTCAACTATCAAAATTGTCCAAAGGTGATCTTATATTAGGCTTTAAAAGGATAAATTATGTGACACATGTCAATTTGGAAAGCAATGTAAAACTTCTTTCAAAACTAAAGATATGATTTCTACTACTAAACCCTGGGAATTAATTTATATAGATTTATTTGGGCCTAGTAGAATCATGAGTCTTGTTGGTAAAAGATACGTATTTGTAATAGTTGATTATTTCTCAAGATTTACTTGGGTCTTATTGTTGGCAAACAAAAGGGATGCATTTTCAAAATTTCAAAAGTTTTGCAAAAGGGTTCAAAATGAAAAAGAATTAAGAATTATAAAGTTTAGGAGTGATCATGGTGGGGAATTTGAAAATGAAGATTTTGAAAATTTTTGTAATTTAAATGGCTTTGAACATAATTTTTCTTTCCCAAGAATCCACAACAAAATGGAGTTGTTGAAAGAAAAAATAAAACACTACAACAAATGGCAAGGATCTTGCTTTGCAAAAATAATTTGCCAAAGCATTTTTGAGCCAAAGTCGTAAATACATCTTGTTACATTTTAAATCAAGTTTCACTAAGACAAATTTTAAATAAAACATCTTTTGAACTGTGGTTTTACGAAATACTTAGGATTTCTTATTTTAAAGTTTTTGTGTGTAAGTGCATCATCTTGAACACCAAGGATAATCTAGATAAATTTGACCCTAAGGTTGATGAAGGAATATTCCTTAGATATTCCTCTAGAAGTAAGACATATAAGATATTGTGACCGTGCACCTACTCGAAGAGGTAAGGAGGCCATAGCCATGCCGAGATGGCGAAGGCGCGAGACGGGACGAGAAGGAGAGAAATGGAGTCGCCACCTGGTCTTTTAAGGGAAAGATGAGGAAAACCACAAACAAATCACTAAAAGTGAATGAATGAAATACAAACGTGAAGGCCAGATGTCTACTAACCAGAGGATGGGTAAGGATTCCTATTACGCATGGGGAAGGTGTTAGGCACCCCCGTACGCCCGAGAAACTCGATCTTTCTAGTCTAATTCACTTGCTTAATGCTGAATGAGTGTCTGCTATGCCTAGATTGTATTCTAATCATGCTGATGTGAGTGCCAAGACAAGACTGGATGAATGTACAAGACAATGTGCAAAAATTGCGAAGAAATCCACATGATTTGACAAAATCGCAGAAAACCACATGAAACGACGATGTTTTTTGTGAAGAACGCCTCCGAAAGCCATGTTGATGTCAAAAGGATGAAAAGTCGAGTCAACCAAGGTTCTCGGAATCATGGAAAAAGTCGTGAAAATCAAAAATGGGGAAAATAATCCGTGATTGGGTTAAATGTCGGTTCTCAGGCCTATTACTGTACGCCCTCGGCGATGAAATCTAAATCAAATCAGGAAAATATGAAAACATGGAGTAAAGATAGTCAAATCGAATATCAGATGAAGGAACTTGAAAACAAACACGAGAAAAACCACGAAAGAATGCATGAAATGCATACTTATCCAAAAAGGAGGGACTAAAGTGCAAATATAGCAAAACAGTGCAAAATGCATGGAAATGTACCTAAATGGGTAAAATTCACTAAGGAATGTTGTAGAAAAAGGTTATACGTGACTTGGTGCAATAACAGACGCACATGTGCATGAATTGATGACACAAGGGCAGTTTGGTCATTTCAATGGTCAAAAGTGATAAATGTATGCATAGGGACAATGTATGGTCTAAGGAATGCCAAAATGTATGAAAAACGTCAGGAAAGAAGAAAACATGCAAAAGAAAAGGTCATGAAACAATAAAACAATGTAGATAAATATAGGGACTAAAACGTAAAATTCACAAAAGAGATGAAAATCTGGTTTAAAAGTCATTCAGAAACTTCTATCCTAGTGTACAGATGATGGATCAAAGGACAATGTGACAATGGGATGTGAGAATTGTACTTAGATGATTTCTTGAAAACTTAGGGTCTAATTTGCAAAATTCCTAGAAAGAAAAAATTTATGATCAAAAAGTATTTAAATAGGTTTGTTTGGATGCCAGGATGTAAAATTTAATGAAAATATGGCTATGTGATGTAACATGAGTAAAAAGTATATTTTTGTAATTTCGTGAAAACCTAGGGTCTATTGTGCAAAATTCCCACATAAGGTGCAAATCAGACAAAAATATGTATTCAAATGTTCATTTACATTGAAAACGGGATTTTTTGATGGAAACCTTATTCAAATGGTGATTTTATATGTACATGTGATCAATTAATGAAACATGTGAGAAATGTGATTTAAAAATGTAATAAAAACTTTCATTAATGATTTAAAAAAATTTCAGGGACTCAGATGTAAAATTTCCTGTTTAGAAACATTATTGGTTAAGTTCAGGGACTAATTTGCAAAATTTCAAGACCAAAATGTGATAAAAATCAAGTTTTGTAGTAATTATGGATATTTATAAGGTCTAAAATGCAAATTGTACATAAAATCTCTTTTTTTTTAAAACTCTAAGGGCCAAAATGCAAAAAGTCAGGACTTAAATGCAAAGAAAACATGATTTCAAGGGTATAAATGTGATAAAACATGCATGAATAAGACTGAAATGTAATTAAAGTTTTAATAGGATAAAATATGCAATACTCACAATGTAAATTTTAAAATATGCAAAGTTAGGGGCATTAAGTAAATTTTCAGGACTAATTTGCAATGAAAACATGAATACACGGGTCTAATTATGAAGAAATAAGAATATATGTGACTAAAAATTAAATTACCATTTAAACAGGGGAAAATATGCAATATTTACACAAATAATAACCAAATAAAGCTTATTTAAATTTCTAGGGACTTGAGCATAAAACCACATTACTACTAATACCAAATTCAAAGCCAGTCAAACAAAAGCTTTGTAGATGGCGACCCCAGTGGCTCTTAAAGCTTATAGAGAAAATCATTAAACAACACAAAGTCAATTTCCTCAAAGTCATATTATATCTTGAGTGGCTCGCCAATGTGGTGCCTGTGCCGAAGAAGGACGGACGAGTTCGCATGTGCATCGACTATCGAGACCTCAATAAAGCGAGTCCCAAAGATGATTTCTCGCTCCCCCACATCGATATTCTGGTGGACAACACTGCAGGGCATAAGATGTTGTCATTTATGGACGGGTTTTCGGGATACAATCAGATATGAATGGCTGAAGAATATATGGAGAAGACGTTTTTCATTACTCCATGGGGAGTCTTCTGTTATAGAGTAATGCCATTCGGATTGAAAAATGCAGGCGCAATATACCAGAGGGCCATGACAGCGTTATTCCTCGATCTTATGCACCAAGAAGTTGAAGTATACGTGGATGACATGATTGCCAAGTTTGAAGAGCCCGAGAACCATCTCTCCTGCTTGAGAAGGTTGTTTGACCACCCGTGAAAGTATAAGCTCCGCCTGAACCCCAACAAATGTGTATTTGGGGTATCCTATGGAAAGCTCCTGGGTTACATTATCAGTCAGAGGGGAATTGAAGTGGACCCCCATAAAGCCAGAGTTATTGTTGACATGTCTCCTCCGGCCACTGAGAAGGAAATTCGCGGATTATTAGGCCGGCTACAATACATCAGTAGGCTCATTGCACAGCTTATGCCTATATGTGAACCCATATTCAAGTTACTGAGAAAGAACGGCCAAACATGCTAGAATGATGAATGTCAAGCAGCCTTTGATAAAATCAAGCAACTTCTGGTGAAGCCTCCAATTTTAGTTCCCCCTACGCCAAGGCGCCCTCTGCTGCTATATCTCTCTACAACACAACATTCAATGGGCGCAGTTCTGGGTTAGCACGATGAATCTGGACGTAAAGAGAAGGCTATTTACTACCTCAGCAAAAAGTTCAATTATTGCGAGGTTAAATACAACCCAATAGAGAAAGTCTGCTTATCCCTAGTGTAGGCCACACAGCGCCTCAGGCATTATATGATGGCATATCCAGTATTGTTATTATGTCGGCATACCCTATCAAATATCTATTCCAAAAGCCAGCCTTGGTGGATAGATGTGTCAAATGGCAGGTGATGTTGTCTCAATATGATACCACATTTGTCACATAGAAGTCCATGAAAGGACTGGCGGATCACTTGGCCGACTTACCTCTACAGAATATCAGCCGCTGCAGACCCAATTCCCAGATGAAGATATATTGTTTGTAATGGGCGAGGAAGAACTAGAAGGACCTCAAAATGAGCATCAATGATGTCTGTACTTCAATGGTGCAATCAATAAATGAGGAAGAGGTATCGGTGCAGTTCTAGAAACGCCACAAGGATAGCTAATTCCCTTTGCAAGGAAGCTGACATTTGAATGCACCAATAATGAAGTTGAATATGAGGCATGCATTTTGGGCTTACAAGTGGCAAGGGGCCAAGGTGCCCGGGAGCTCCAGGTATATGGCGACGCAATGCTGGTCTTCTCACAAATCAATGGAGACTGGAAGACAAACAAGCAGAAGCTCGTACTATATCATGAACATTTGTTAAAATCGATTGAAGAATTCGATGATGTTAAATTTTCCTTCATGAAACGAGCTAAGAATGCGTTTGCAGACGCTCTGGCAACTCTAACGTCATGGTTATCACTCTCAGAAGCACAGGTCATGGATATCTCAGTCACATGCATTGAACAACCAGCACATTGTATACATATTCAAGAGGCGCCATCATCTGCTGAATTGCCCTGCAATAGATAAAACTTTCCTGGAGTTTGGCGGCTTCCCTCTTGGCATTTCTGCAATAGATAAAAAGACCTTGACACAATTAGCATCTAAATATGTGCTCGTGGCCGGACAGCTATATAGAAGATCTTATAACCAGTTGCTTCTCAGATGTGTGGACAAAAAGGAGGCAGATATGCTAATGTTAAAAGTTCACGCAGGCACCTGGGGTCCGTATATGAATGGGGTTCTCCTAGCTAAGAAAATTATGTTGCAGGGGTATTTCTGGTCCACTATTGAAACAGACTGCTACCAATTTGTCAGAAAATGCTATAACTGCCAAATACACGACAATTTCATACATGCTCCCCCACAACAATTACATAGCATGTCATCACCTTGGCCTTTTTTCACTTGAGGAATTGATGTTATCGGGACCATTCATCCTACTGCATCCAATGGGCACCGTTATATTCTGGTGGCCATTGATTATTTCACAAAATGGGTCGAGACAGCATCATACAAGAAAGCCACAACAGCTGTTACAGAGAAATTCATCAAGAATAATATTGTCGCCAGATATGGGGTTCCATATGCCGTCTGTGACCGTGCCCGTGCCTGAGCCCGACCCGAAGGGAGGGGGAAGGGGAGGAGACCACAGCCATGCCGATGACGGCGAAAGCGCAAGGATAAAAGAAAAGAAAAGGGAGTCGCCACCTAGTCTTTTAAGGGAAAGACGAGGAAAACCACAAAAGGATGAATGCATGGAATGCAAATGTGAAGGCTGGATGTCTGCTAACCAGAGGATGGGTAAGGATTCCTATTACGCACGAGGAAGGTGTTAGGCACCCTCGTACGCCCGAGAAACTCGGTCTTTCTAGTCCAAATGCTTGCTGAAGGTTTGATGAATGTTTGCTA
>JAMKQA010000085.1:0-26230 GCA_024699735.1 Posidonia australis
ATTAGCATAAGGCACTTAACATGGCATGGCATATCGCCCTCGGGCATGTATAGCAAGAGGCTGAAAAGCCGACATTTCATTGGAGAAATCAGAGAAGACCGATTTTATCGGGCGTACGAGGGTGCCTAACACCTTCCTCGTGCATAACAAGGATCCTTACCTGCATTCTGGTTATTTCGTAGACTTGTCTTTGTTGTTCTTGCATGATTTTTTGTGCATATGGTTTTCCTTGTCTTCCATAATAGATTAGGTGGCGACTCCTTTTATTTTTCTTTTTCGACGTGATTATGCCGACCGATTTCGCATTCTTTTGCAGAATCTCCTCGTCGGCATGGTTACAGCGGTGAACTTTCCAAGCGAGCCCTAGCCCTAATTAGCAATGCAAAAGTGGTGATAGGCTGTCTACTGAGTAGAGTCCCAATCACTGTTTGCACTTCTTTGATAATGATCTCTATAGACTCCTCGTTAGAGGGTCTATCCCTGACTTGAAAGGCTAGTGTGCACTAGCAACCGACAAACTCCTTGAATGGCTCATGGGGCTTCTTCTAAGTTTTGACAAGATCCTCACGCTTAGGGATCAAATCGAGGTTGAAGGAGTATTGTTCTAGGGATTCTTAGTTGAGGTCGTTCCATTTCTTTATAGTGGCCATGTCAAGAGACATAAACCACTTGAGAGCTGGCCCTGTTAGACTTTTCTGGAATAAACGGATTAAGAGCCTCTCGTCGCCCTGAAGTTGCACAAGGTCTCCGCAGTACGCCTTCGGATGTGATATCGAGCAGCCTCTACCATCATATTTCTCAAAATCGGGGAAAACAAAGTTTGAGGGGAGTGTCGCCTCTTGGAAGTAGTAGAGGTCCTTGAATTGGTAGGACTAGCAGTCCCTGCCTTGCACTTGACGATGTGCTTTTTCAAGATTGTCGATCCTAGTAAGGAGGGCATCTGAAGTTGCTACTTTTGAGATTGGTGCAGCTATGGCAAGTGCTGCATATGCTGTATGGGTCGTGCATGTGCATTCCTCAAGATCCACCCTCATGCTTCCTAGTGTCAAAGCGTTAGGGCCAACATACACGTGCAAAGATGTAGAGTGGAGTGGTGATGTGTGTGCAAATGCCTATAACTAATGCAAAGGAGGAGAATAAATTGCATGTTGTGTTGTGTAAGGTGCAGAGTGTAGGAGTAGTAGTTGTTGCACCAGCTCAACATCAGGCACCAGGCTTAAGGGATGTTGGGCTCTTGTTGAGGCGAAGGGCTGGCCACTAGGTGATGGAGTTGCATGTTGTGCAATGTGTTGTGCAAATGTAGGAGGCAGGGAAGGTGTCGCCATCATTGGAGTTGTAAGAAGCTAAAGCGATGGCGAAAGCGTAGATGCAGTAAAATGTGCTTATAGAGCTAAGGTGGGGCACACTGGAACCTTATGGGCTGAATGGAAGGGGATTAAAGTTGAATTGAGGGAAAGAGCCATGGCTTGCAACTTTTATGCAAGTGCCAATAGATGCTATGCTTGCATGGCGGAGGGCTCACCGATGGGCAAGCTAGAAGGCAAGGGTGCAAATGCTAGTAGGGGTACAAGGGTAGAAGGGGCAATAAGGAGAGACCCTATAGGAGAGGCAGTCACAGCAGACTGTGCTCCTAAAACAGGAAGGCCCTTGGAAGGGACAATAGGTGAGACCTTTGGAGCTCGAGTGGCAGTCGTCGATGTAGGTTCAATGACGTGCTCTTAATAGGTGAAGGGCTGCCAACACCCCAAAGTAGGCACCAGATCTCCATACACCCTGAAGCGCAAAGCATGGGGGAAGGAGAGATAACAAAAGTCAAAGCGAGAGAAGACGGGACCAAAAGCAGAATCTCCTCCAAGGTAATAGTGGGAAGAGGCTCATTGGTTTGTTGGGCCATAGTGGACTGCGAGCGAGTACAAATAAAGCTATGACAGAAAGCTAAATGTCCTAGACTGCACTCTCTCACTATGCATGTCCCCTATGGGCTATCCATGAAGGACTCTCTCATGGGTATGGGATTTTGACTTAGGTTAGAAGGTAAGGTTCCAATTCTTAATACTGACCAAAGCGCAAGTGGTGAACATATGGTGCATTGGTGGCCCCAACTCCTATGGTAGCATAGAGTTGTACCCTCTACTAGCATCGATGCAACCTCAGACAAAAGGGGGAATAGACTGGCTACATGTCCCATGTTGAAGCCATAGAATAGGAAACAAGAACTGCCCTTCTCAGATTGTGGGTGGACACAGGAGAGGAGAAGATGCATGCTTCTAAAATGTTCAATCATGAGATATGCTTTGGTGCGCTTACTTGTGTGTTTTACTAAGTCAAAGGGAGAGTGCAGATTTGTCTCTAGTTGTGCCTTATTGCTTGTTTTCTATGTTTATGTTTTTGCATTAAACTGGGAGGGGAGGCAAACACATCTCTACTCTTCTAAGCATGGCAAATGCGAAAAGAGAAGAAAACACCCAAGTATGGCAAGCAAGCAACAACCAATAGGCAAAAGGCACAACCTTGGCATGTGCTAGTGTCGTGCTAACATGATGATGAAAAGAGAAAATGTAACGCCACGAACCTAGGTACGCTACCTAAATCATAGTATAACAAGCAATAACAATAACTACAGAATTAATTAAATAACTACAACTAACTAAGGCTCACCTCCAAGAACAATGTACGGCTAGTGCCTCCTACATGGGCATCGGAACCAAACCACTCCACTTGCACATGAAACCAAACAAAGCTCGTGTGAGTGAAATCCAAGTCACCTAGTACATGCCCCACATAGAAAAACCATGGCAAAACAGCGAGAAAACTCAAGCCTAGACTATTACAAAACATGGATCTCAAAATCCATTTCAAAACATCATTTTTTTTAAAACATTTGGAATCTCTATCCAAAACATGCCTTCTTCAAAAGCTCACATTCTCCTTTCAATTCATGCATTTTTAAACCTTTTTATACACTTCAAGAAATCCACATTCTCAACCAGATCTAGCCTAAAACACAGGACCTCATAAGGTCAAAACAAAACCATATACAATGGCTAGCAACTAGTTAAAACATGGAACATATTCCTCGCTAGAATCTAATGAAAAAACACAAGTCTAACTCTAGCTAAAACCACACAGTTTATTTCGACTTTTCTTATTGGTATTTGTAACACCCGTAAAATTCATTTTGTAATTATTTACATTTTATGAATTTTGTTCCTGGACGGGTGTTACTGTTCTGAGGCCCATTGTGTGGTTTTGTGCTTTTGGGCTTGGGCCTCGTGGGCTGGCTTCTGTTTGCGTGTCCCTGTGTGTGGTTTGGCACTATGCGTGTAGGGCCCAAGTGTGAGGTCCACATAGGGCCCGCGTTGGTGGGCCGTTGGTTGTGGCTGGTGGTTGGGCAGAGTGGTTGGTTGCTCGTGCGATGTGCCAGTGGCTGAGACATGCAGATGAGCACGCTCCCAGCTACTATGTGCATAGGCTTTATAAGCCGCACTGCACTCCTTCGCCGCTCATCACCGTCTCGTCCTTCTTTCTTCTTCTTTCCTTCTCCTCCTGGGGCACGTCTCCCTCCTTCCCCAACTTTCCTTTCTTTCCTCCGCACTCTTCCATCTCCACCCACTTCTCCTTTTCCCCTTCTCATTCCACTCGTCTCCCTTATTTTTCGCCTACATCACGCACCGACAGAGAGAGAGGGATGGAGTGAAGCAGAGGGCTGTGGTGGCTCATGGCGGTGCGTGGAGCTTGGGTGGAGCGTCCTCGGGGTCATGGTGAGGTCGTGGTCGCCATAGTTTGCCGAAGTCGGCCGAAGATCGTCGGAGCATGGAATTGGTAGAAAATGCTAGGATTGCATGAAATATAGGTAAATTTACATTTCTAGAATTTATTGTGATTTTATGAGAATTTATTGGCATTTATGGTAGTTGGTGCGTTTTGGGTCATTTTGACCCTTCTGCCTTTCCGATTTTATATCTTGATGCATGGTGGATGGATTTTAGTTTTGTTTGTTGGGATTTGGAGTAGATTCGAGGGTCTACATCTTATATTTTATGCAAGATTTTTTGTGCTTGTTTAGATGGTCCGATCTATGGTCCCAATTAGGGCAATTTTCGATGGTAGGATTTGGGACGTTTTCAGTTTTTCACAGAATTCGGCATACCGAACTATTTCGGTATGCCATTTTTCTATCAGATTAGGTCCTCTAGTCGAGATTTGGTCGTCTAATTTTGGACGGTCACCGAATCAAGAGATTTCGGTTGACTGAACCAGTTTCGGTATATCGAATTTGGCCTAAGTGTTGACTGTTGACCTTTTTCGGTCAACCGATCCAATTCGGCCTACCGAACCAGGGAGTTTCGGCATACCGGACCTGTTTTTCGGCATGTCGATTCTGGGCCCAAATATGCTTATACATGTGTTTTCCGAGGGCTTTCTGGATTGCTGTGTTTTGTCCCTATAAGATTGGATTGTGGGCCGTCGGTGGTGGTCCCCTAGGACACCTGATGCGTCACTTTGCCGAGGTTTTGGAAGAATTTTCAAAGATATGAAAAATGGTTTTGGAAATGGATTTCAAAGAAATAGTTGGCCTGTTTTGGAAAATGTTTTCTTTGTTTTCAGTGTGTGGGCCGAGACAGTGTGGGACCATGTCGTCGGAACCAGGGAATGTGACGACATTCTCGGGTGGTCGGGCGTGAGTCTCTGGTTGAGGTCGGGGGCCGAAATACCTGAGGTTGAGGGGCGTCAGGTCCTAGAGGTATGAGACTCCTTAACTATCGTCTCAAGGCTAGGGTTGTGGTCCCTTGGTTGAGGTGTTTCATGGCATGACAGGGAGGTATGATACTCCTACTGTCACTGTGAGCACTGAAGCTCGGGTGTCATCAGGTGTGGAGGTATGACACTCCCTCCTGGGCACCATGTGTGGAGGACACCGTGAGGAGGTGGACCATGTGGTGGCTAGTGCGGGTGGGACACGTGCCCCGTAGCTGGTAGCGTCTTCAGAGACAGGACAGCCTTCCCAAGGAGGGGTTGGCTTTGTGAGTGTTCTCCAGGTGGGAGAATTACAGGACGGTGATCACTCCTGCACAATGTGGCTTCACCATGGCAGTGCAGAACGCCGTGGTCGCTGCTCGATAGACCGCGTGTGGCCAGAGTTAGGTTGCCTGGCACTGAGCTTCCGGACTCACTGTGTGTGGTTTCGACCATTGAGGACCTTTGCTTGTGGCTTTGGGCTAGTAGAGCCCTGGTTTGTGGCTTCGGCCAGTGTGGGTCTGGTTTATGTTGTTTTGAGAAAATGGTTTGTGAAATGAATTTAAAAGGAATATTGATTATAGTTTTGTATTCCACGGTTTTTGTGGACTGCCTACTGGGTGACTTTGATCACTCATAAATTTTTCCTTCTGTTTTGGTTTGCTGGTGCAAGCATGTAGACGTTTAGCGTAGCGCATGTAGTCTGGAGTCTCCTAGCCACATACACAGGTTCCGGGTAATTAGATATTTACTGTTTGGCTTTAATATTCCTGTAATTTAATTGTTTTAAATTATTATGGAAAATTTGGGGTGTCACAGTATTACCTTGATCAAAGGTAACTTGGCACACAAGTAGTAGGTGACGACACCATTTCCCCTACCTTCCAACACTACCGCGATGAAGTTCCCCGTACGGGAAGACACTACCTCGGCCAATAGGCCTTAATTTCAATTCATATGTACGGGAACATGTCCTTTTATGATGTCCCATTGGTGACCTAAACACCTGGTTCATATGCCCAAGCTCATCCTACATTGTCTCAAGCTCGGTGACCACGATCATATCTGACAATTGATATCTTATCAATTTGCTGACACCAACCCCTTGTGGTCCCACAATGGCAACCACGGTCGTATCTGACAATTGTTTTATTTGAGTCTCATACTACTACCACATTGCCGACACTAGCCCCTCGTGGCTCTAGAACACATTATTATTTTCTTTTTCAAAACCCTTCGGTTTTCTTTTAAAACCATTACATATTCTCTTTTCTTTGCAAGGGATCATTTCCATGTAAACACGACCCTCCATTTGGGTCCTAGGCTCAAAATCATGTAAAATTATGTTCTCATATCCATTATTGGGTTTCATGACCGAAACAACATTAAACCAAACATTTATCAATTTCTGACTATCTATGGGGCCTCAAACCCAAAACCATATTCGATTCTATTTATTTGAATTTAATATTCCTCCATGTTATCTACATGGGGAGAACTTAATTAAGAAATGCCCACTATCCATTCAAACCATTTATTTGTCATTTATCACACACAATCAATCATATGGGCCAGGGGTCTGGTTTAGTAGACCAAACCAGATCGGCATATTGAACTAGATTGGCATACCGAACTAGGCTTCAAACACCCAGAATTGTTGACTGAAACTAAGGATCGGTCGTCTGAAAATCCCAACTTTGGTTGACTGAAATATCTTCGGTCGACTAAAATCCCCTGAAATGGAAGACTGAACATTTGCAGTCCACCGTAACTGGGCTTTTGGTCAAATACTGATAGAAAAATTGTATGCCAAACCAAAATCGGCATACTGAAATTCCCGATTTTAGTAAACTTCTCCTATGCCCTATCCATTCATTCATCGGATATCCTATTAATTTGCCGACACCAACCCCTTGTGGTCCCACACTGGCAACCATGGTTGTATCAACAATTGGTCTTATTTGAGTCTCATACTCCTGCCACATTGCCAACACCAACCCCTCGTGCCTCCAGAACACATTATTATTTTATTTTTCAAAACTCTTGGCTCCTTTTGACACTAGCCCCTCCGACAGACCCAACATACACACCACATAAATCATGAATAAAACATGGCGTGTAGACCTCCAAGTCTACTTCAAAACCCCTCAAACCATTCACCAATCCATTAAGCATGCTGTGCATAATAAAATCTTAAAGACATGAAGCTCATTACATGGCTACTGTAGCATGCATCAAAATTTCGACCATAAATCTACAAAATTCACACAACCTAGCATGATCTCTACATATTCATGCCATTCACATCATTTCTATCATTCCGACTATTTATCATGATTTTACCTGCATTTTACTTCATTTTCATGCATTTATTCCATTTTCTAAAACAAAAGAGGAAGGAGGAAGGGAGGGGGTCGCGTACCTCCTCTGACAAGCTCACTCAACTCCGATGGGCTTCTCCTCCTCACGGCGACTCCCGGCCTCTGGCAATGTACCCCAGGGCTCACACTCCCTCTCTCTCTCTCTCTCTCTCTCTCTCTCTCACGATGGAGCTCCTCCTCGACCTCTGTCTTGGCACCACTGCCTCCTCCTTCTTCATCCTCCCTTCCCATTTATCTCCCTCGCCCTGCTATCAGCCATTAGCGATCCATGGTGCACCACTTGGTTAAGGGGATGAGACATCGGTACTGGGCGAGGAAGAAAACGAGTGCTCATGAGGGGAAGAGGAAGGAAAATGGTGAGAAGGAAAAAGGAGGAAGAAAAGAAAGAAGAGGGAATGGACAAGTACGCAAATCGAGGTAACTATGTATTCTTTGATTAGATTCCACATTGATCCCACAACCACAAATAGGTGCATAGAAAGCCAACAAACCCCCACATAATCTAAAAACAACAGATATCCATTAATTAACCATTTATACAATATTATGATTAATGACATGATTTACAATTAAAAATTGATAATCAAGTCCAAGTGTAATAGAAAACATCCATCTTATCAAAAGGCAGGCATCATGGCATGTGCAAGTGTTGTGGCATAGCAAGTGTGTAAAGGAAAACACACAGCAAGCAAAAGGCATTTAATAGTAGGAAAAAAGTATTAAAGGCAAATGCAGGTAAGAGCAATAAGTAAGAAAATGCAACGCAAGGTTGGGAAAAGCAACAAAATTGCACAATCGGAATGCCAAAGCGAAAGCTAGAACGGAGTCATCAATTCTTGTGACCATGTCTATGACTAAGGGACTTTCGTGCATGGGAGAGCACGAAAACCAATAAGGTCACGATGAGGAGGTGAATCCAAGGAAGGACACTCAACATGAAAACACCAAATGCAAATGCAAAATATGTAGGATAAGGAAAATGAGGAGTCACCACCTAGTCTATTTGGAATCAGAAGATGAGGAAAATTGAATGTAGAAAATGCGAGAAAATGATGTGGAAATGCAAATGTGGTGCTCTGTGCCTAATGGATGCGACACATTAGTCATTGCAGTCTAGAGAAAGGGTAAGGACACCTGTTACACATGGGGAAGGTGTTAGGCACCCCCATGCATCTGACGAATTTGTTTTTCTTGGCAATTCACTCACATGTGCGACCAATGCTAAATGCATGCTTGCTTATTGCTTATTGCTTATTGCCAAATGCCTAATGATGGACGGATGTGGTATGCCAAAACATCGGAGAAAATGTGTGATGCAAGTAGGATCATGCAATGTCTAATTCTAAGAGCCGGAATGCAAGGAAAGCATGCAAGAAACAAGCAAGAGAACCCAAAAATAGAATGTGCATAAGTCAGCGTAGTGGTTACAATCTAGTGGCTCGCATTGGCGATTCACGTCAGAAAGTTGTATTGGTGAGTTGCGTCAGTGAATTGCATCAGCTAGTTGCACTATAAAGGTGCACTAGAGGATTTACAGAGAGACTTGCGAGCTCTGTCATGGCTCAACGACAACATGTAAGGATGCAAGGATGTTGTGCGATGCTTGGAAAGCTTGAGTGAACTACAGGGAATATTATGGTGTAGACAAAATCCTAAGGGATGCACTAGATTGTTCCACCCATCTCCCACATCATTGATGGGTTTCACCAACATCCACAACAGCGAGCTTTGGCTGTGGGCTGTGACACACCATTTAATAATTTCTAGATAGCAAAGGAAGAAAACGGATATGCAAGGATGTAGTGTAGCTCCAAGGAACACTTAGGAACCTCTCAATGATGCGAGGGAAAGGTGAAGGTCCATGTGGGACTAGTCACCTTGTGCTCATGGGCCGACGACCGAGCACTAGATGACTTGGCCTAGCACTAGTTGAGACCTCATCACCAGAGATTGAGAAATGTGATGTAGATGGTGGAAAACAAAGCGAATTTGAAGAGAAAACAAGTAAAGGACATAGCAATGCAATAGTAAGCAAGGGAGGGAAACACAAGGATGCAGGGTTGAGTGGATGCTCACCTACAAGTGTGCACTAACTGTCCTTCCGATGGCTCATGGCGATGTCACTCTGGCCATGGCTCAACGACGACGATGGCGGTGCTGAGGCTGTGTGGAGGAGCAATGTAGAGACTTGGTATGGTGTTGGGGTGTTTAGGTGTGCGATGTAGTGGCTATCTTGCTGGGTGGTGCAATGGTTCAATCTGGGCAGCGAGAGTTGGGTGTGCAATGGTCAAGTTGGTGAATGCATTGGAGGTAGCTGGAGGGTTATGCAGTGGCTTTCCTGGGAGAGCTTGTTGCAATCACCTTAGAGAGGAAAATGCAATGGCTGAGCTCCAAGGGTTGGGCCAAGCGTGCGAATGTCACCCCCCTAAAATGGTTGTTTTATTGTGAATTCAAAGGAGGAGGCGTGTGTGGGCCGCTTATAGGCTCTTCAAGGTGGCAAGGGATGGCTCCAAGCATGTGGAGGTTGTGCGATGCAGAGGGGCACTAAGAGCTTGCGATGAAGGATGAGCATGGTGGCAAGGTAGTACACAGTAGCCTCTGTCTAGTTTACTAACACAGGGAACATTGCCAACAATGCGCACTACTTAACCACGCTAGGTACTTGCGCCAATAAGTTGCGCTTAGAAGTTGCATTGGAAATGTGCACCATAGCCACTTCAGAGCCTACTGGTTGGGACCTAGGCTAGTTTGTTAGGCTTTTGGATTACCAATGGGCTTAAGCTAATGGAGTAGCTAGGGTTTGAGGCTAGTGTAGGGTTGTGGTGTGAATGCCTGATTTTGAGATGGTTTAAGGTGTGAAAAGGGCTTTGGTGCTAGGAATTTCCTCGTCACCACTGAGTGAGCTCTACAGAAGAGTTCATCTGCAAATGGCTATCAAATTGGAGTGTCTATAGTTGATTTAGGAACGTAGTCCAATCCTAGTGCCTATTCTCTAGAGCCACATAGTCGCACACATTGGTTCTAGGTAGTGGTAGTTATTATTAGAATTAGTAAATTATATGGTAAGATGCTTTGGGTAATACTAATGTTGGTTTGTATTGCAAGGGGGCAATACAATCAAAGTGAATGGTTTTGTTAATGCAGATTCTGAAGCAAAAAATAGGTATAATTGAGGGTACCATTAAGAAATTTTAAAAAGAAAAATGGTTTGAAAAGAAGGAGAAGGGAGAAATTTTAATTGTGAAGTTGGGTTTTTTTTGCGACGTAGAAAAAATGGAAGAAGAAGAAGAAGATAGCGAATAAGGGAAAATTTGTCCAAAAAAATATTATAAAGGTAACATGACCCTTCAAGCCTGACAGAAGGTTCTTATTGTTTAACAGAGATAGTTGAGGGGACAAATTGTAATGAAAAAAATATATAGGAAACTAAGCTGAAAAACTCAAATAGTTGAGAAAGACAACTGGAATAAGAGTAAATTTGTCTGAAAGAAATATTGTAATCCTATAAATGTGATAGAAGGGTCTTGTTGTTTAACAAAGATGGTTGAGGGAGCAAGCTGTAACAAAAGAAATGTGTAAAGTACCAAACTAAAAAACGTCAATAGTTGTATGAGGTAATAAGGAGGTCCTTTTAATATTTTTACCCTCCTATGTCTCTAACTGATACAGATGGACCGTCTAAGTAGGATTTTAATCGCTAAATCAAAATATCCATTTCCTTTTTGGAAATAATTCTGCAATTGCAGCATTATGCGTACATATTGGTTCATTGCTACATAGTTGTTGCATTATCTATAGCACCACGAACCACATGCAATTCAATTATGATGCCAGTGTTGATCAAGAAGGCCAAATAGGTTTTTTTGCTTTATGTTTGTTTTAGAAGAAAATGGAGAGATTTCCTTTTAAAAGTAGTTGTTGAAGAAATTTGATCAAGAATGCACTCCTTTTACATATTATTGGTTGAATATTTGTGACTACAAGAGCATGTTTGTAACAATCTTTAGTCGTTAACCCCTAATAAATTCCCAATTTTTTTATCACATCACTAAATCCAAATTTAAATGGACTAAGCAAGAGAAATCAAAGTCTCAAATACATAATAAAAATGCCATAACATTAATAATTACTCATATAACAGAACATCTACCTAGGATCCATGATGTGCGGTTGAGTGAGTCCTCCATATGCATTAGAAAGAAATTCAACTTCTAATCTGCACTTGTAAAACACAAATTATGCACATGTGAGTGACCACCAAAAAGCTTATCTAGCACACACCCACTAAACACAAAAACAAACACAATACTATAGTAGAACTCAACTTTGCAAAATAAACTAGAAGCTGGGAAAAATGCATGTGTAGAACGTGTAGACAAGACGCACCACCTAAATGTGAAGAACTCACAAAATCCTTTAGACTGAATTCTAGATGAAAAAATCACTTTATAAATCTCTAAATTGGTACTCATTACACCCAAAATCATGCATCTCAAATATTGATGTCTCAAATCAAAACCTATGAAATCAATATGCATTCTAATCATAAAAGCAAGCATCCAAATATCATTATCAAATCCACTAAAATAAAAACACAATCACAAAACTAAACACAAACCAGTCAAAAAGTGCACACTAAACGCATGAGTCCAACGTGCCAAACATTCTATAGATCATCTGTCTACAACCTCCCAATGGCCTACTCAAGCACCAAAGCACAGAAAACCAAACCATAATAGAAGCAAGTATGAAAAATTCTAAACATGCTTTGTCTCAAAACCATTCTTTCAAATTTAGATATGCTTTCTTATCAAAGTGTGCATCTCAACCATTAGTGCCAAGATGACCAAACAATAGACACCATGATGCATCTTATCATAAAACATGCATCTGAAAATCAATATCAAGTTCGCATAACTAACAACACAACCACAAAACCAAACATAATGTGTCGTGTTACGCAGCGCCAAGCAAATGACACAAGCTCACAAACAATTGTTGAAGCACACTACACTACCACTACAGGAGCCACCTTGTGAGGAGCTCTCGCATTGTGATCTCGAAGAACCCTTAAAACTATTCACTCAAAGACGTCACCAAAAATCGAAGTAAGTGCATATCATGTTCAGGCCAACTCTAGAGAGTACACCCTCTCAGCGTCCAAAGTCTTAGTGCTTGTCCACCTAGAGTCTTATACTTTCTAACCTTGCTAGTGCCTAATACTTGAACCTCAGAATCGATCTCATGATCGGCTACATAGAGGTATCATACCCTTGGATCACAAACACAATCGCTACATTCTTTTGGTCCCCGAACCACAGCCATGGCATTATGTTTGACCACGTAAAGTATCATACCTCCTAATCTTGTCAATAGAAACCTTTGGCTTATTGGTCTTTGAACCTCAGCCTTAGTCTTTTTGGTCTTCCACCCTCAACCTTTACCCTTTTGGTCTTCCACCCTCAACCTTTACCCTTTTGGTTTGCAATAAAAGCTATAGAAATCCTTTAAAACTCTATTCCATAGTTTCCAAAATTTTTGATGGAAAACATTAAAAATTCTTGAATAAAATCAAAACACACACTAACATTACTAGTTATAGTTTTCTACTGTTTAAGGTCAAATTGTGTGGCCCATACGCATGGGTGGAAGCAGCCTCCTACAAAACAGTTACTGCAGCAGCAATGTCGAAATTCATTAGAAACAACATCATAGCTCGGTACGGTGTTCGACACTCCATTATCTCTGACAATGGAAAGAACTTTATAGCCCAGAGGATCGAGGAATACCTATGTAATTTCAAGATCAAACACCACAGGTCCACCCCTTATCGGTTGTAGATGAATGATGTCGTCGAGTCTGTCAATAAAAATCTCACCAAGATCTTGAAGAAGATGGCAGAAACTCACAAAGACTGGCATGAGAAGCTCCTATATGCACTCCTATATGCACTATGGGCATACAGAACATCAGTTCAAACCTCAACAGGAGCAACTCCCTATTCCCTAGTATATGGCATGGAGGCTGTCCTACCCATTGAAGTGGAGATTCCATCACTCAAGATCCTAAGAGAAGCTGAACTTGGAGAGGCAGAATGGGTTGAAGACCGTTGTGTCCAACTGAACCTCATTGATGAGTGCCGACTACATGCCGTACACCATGCCCAGTGCTACAAGACGAGGATGGCGAGATTCTAACAAAAGAAAGTCCGACCTAGGAGCTTTACGCTAGGGGATTTGGTCTTGCGAGCCATTCATCTTCTTGACACTCACGGAAAATTCAGACCTAACTAGTGCAGCCCCTATATCATCAAACAGGTATTTTCTAGGGGTGCTGTAATCCTCGAGGACATGGACCACATTGAGCAATCTGAGCCGGTCAACTCATGCTACCTGAAGAAGTATTACCAATGACATGGAGTCGTATCCTTGCCTCGCAAAGTTCTTCTACTACATTTTCACATGTATTATTCTCTCTATTCATTTCTAGACACCCTAGTTTCTGGCCAATGTTGGCAGACGGATCCAGCAGAGAGTGCAACTAGACGGCTGACCCAGATAAACCCTAACTCCCCAACCAAGCCCATGAACCTAAATGAACCCAGAAAATGCCCTAAATTACCCGTAACTCCTTTCATCCAACTAAGCCTAAAACCTAAAACCCAGCCCGTGTGCTCTGGCCTATGACACACACAACCTACTTGCATGGCCTAAGCGTGCATTAGGGCCAGGGCAGCACTACGGGCGCCGCCTGACTAGTCACTTTCATCGTACAAACCTCGTATGAGCGATGTTGCGCACGAAACCACGACATGTCCCTCGGCGTGCCTAACATCACCAGAGCTTTCCCACACCCTGTCACCAGCCTCCCACACCCTATGTCGCTTTTACCGACATGTAAGGCCTGCAGCGGTGTTGGTGAGCCTTCCCCTGCCATCTCTGACACTGAGCCACGTCGTGCCATCGCCACCTACCACCATGAGCGACCAACCAAAACCGTCCAAAGCACCCTCAACCAATTCACCCAGAGCATTCGTGAGAAAGAGAGCGGAGAGAAATCTGAGGGTAGCCTCACTGGAGAAGAAGGGAACCCAACTAGTGAGCCACCAGAGACTCCTCTTCCTCTCAACCGAGGGAGCTCCCAAGCTAACTTCGGAGGCCTAGACAGTCGCTTGGACAGCCGCTCCCGCCACCTTGCCAGAGTTTCCCGTCTGCTAACGTCGACGATGCTTCTAGTCATCCACAGGTACAACGCATCCTCCTGGACCATTATAGGAGTATCAAATATTACTTTTTCATTCCTCCTGTGTAGTTTCTTTCTAGTTTTCACTCGTGCTTTGTGCATCCCGTCGTTTTCGTCGTCGACGAACATCGATCACCGACATGAGGTCACCTCGACCCTTGAGTGCCTGGTGTAGACGTCCAATGGTCCTTCTTCCTCTCTCTTCAATCCGCGAAGTGACCGAGTCGACCTCTCGCATAGAAGACCTCCCGTAGAGGCCCGCCGAAGTGAAGTTGGTGCTGACGCTAGCGTCGGAGATGGGGAGGCGAACCCTTGGTTTTTCATCATTAGTTCTACATTTGCATCGTGCAATGGTGGTCCTCCCAAGCTTCCAGATGTGTCCCTAGGCCTAGAGATGCTCCGCCTTTCGGGGAGGAGGCGATGAAGAAGGCGGGCCTGGCCTTGTTTCATGTGCGCATTGCCAAGGCAAGGTCATTTGCACTACTATAGACACCCCAATTTTGCAGGTCTGCAGGATGGAATTGTGGTAGTTGGGCTTTTAATCACAAATGAACTCAAGCCCTGGTTTAGTCCCAAAGCCAAAGAACGCCAAACCCAATAGCAAATGATCTGAGCCATGATCTGGGGACATTCAAGCCCACCTATCTGGCGCACCTGACAAGCGCACCTCTCTGGCACACTAGACAGGTGCACCTCTCTGGCGCACCATACAGGCACACTGGACATGCGCATCTGGCTGGTTCCCTCATCATGACCGTCGATCGCTGTTGGTGTTTGAGCAGGCAACCGGGAGCGTGGGGGACAGCAAGGTTCTTACAGGTGGTTAGTCTGTTAGGAAGCTTCTTAGTTTGTTACAGAGTTGGTTAGTTGTTAGGATTTTGGTGAGTTTGTTACAGGTTGTTACAAATGCCAGAGCCTCACCTATAAAAGGGACGGTAGTGTGAAGTGTAAAAGGAAAAAAGAAGAAGAAGGAAAGAGCGAGAGTGGTGACACCCCAATTTTCCAATTTTGCAGGATGGAAAGGTGGTGGCTGGGATATTAACTACAAATAAACCAATTATAGCCCATTAGGCCTATGGAGGCCCACAATACCCACTTGGGCCCATGAAAGCCTACTTTAGGCCCACAAAGCCCACATAGGCCCATAAAGCCCACTTGGGCCCAATTTAGCCAACTTTGGCCCAAAGCCCATGGAAGGCCACAATAAACAATTCAACCCATTTTCTTTCTTTTTTCTTCCATCCCAACACCCCATTTATTCTTCTCCATTTTCATTTATCTTCCTCACTCACTAATTTTTAACAACTCCTCAACCCATCCCTCTCATCACACCATTTTTTCTTCAAATCCAACCACTGAACCCATCTCTTCCAACTGGACTCACCAGCCATTGAGCCATGCTCCTCTAGCACAAGCCACCCGCGAGCCAGTGCCACCGGACCAGAGCCACCGCTGCAGGCTTGGATCGCCATTGATCTCTATCGGCATGCAATGGGACAGAGAGGGCGTGGGGGATAGCAAGCTGTTAAGTGGTTGAGATTCAGTTAGTTGGTTGGAGAGGTTAGCAGGCTGTTGGGCTATTTGTTGGTGTTTGTTACGTGCAGGTGGGTTGTTAAGCCACCGTCGACTTCACCTATAAATTAGGGGGTACAGAGCGAGAATGGGGGACGGGAAAAAAAGAAAAAGTAGAGAGGAGAGACCCTAGAGCTCAGAGGCATTTTCCCATGACGTTCCAGAACATGAAAGCCAGCCCCAACGCCTCCTCCGGCCAGCTCCGGTCGTTAGCACCACTGCAAACATAAGTACACCCTCCTTTCACCTCCAATGCCTCCAATTCTAGACCCCTAGGATCCCTAGAGTCTTCCCTAGTTGATTCCGATTGATCCAGAGGGTGTCTCTGGTCGAAATTAGCCCCAGGCCTCATCGGAGCTATTTTTTAGTTGCCCCTAGGTCCTAGCCTCCGAGAGTTGTCCCTTCCTCCCTAGATCCCCCTCTCACTTTTCTACTCCTCTGCACGTCGTTTTGCTGCTCCCCGAAACCTCCACCAGAAGCTCACCGAAGTCGCACCACACCGCCGTCGTCGGAGAAGACGACCGGAGCCAAAGATGAACACCAAGCCTCCATCCCCGCCATGCTGCTCCAAGCCTCCAGAAAGTTTCCACAACTTCCCGTGAAGCTTCCGTAGCCTCCGGAACCGCGTCACGAGCCGCCGATCATCACAGCGACCAAGCTCGCAGGGGATGAACACGACGACGACCATCAAAGCTCCCTCCATGTCATCCTTCTCCATTTTGCTCTAGGGAGAAGGAGGAAGCTCCTTCTGATGCCTTGAGGCCTCCTCGACCATCAGATCACCTCGCCACAGCCTTCTTGCTTCTCCAGCGTCGTCGCCGGAGAGCTCAACGACGCGGTAGGTGGGAGGCTCGCTCCCACCATTGATCCTTGATCCACTCTGTTGGATCCTCTCCACTCACTCCCTTCTTGCTTCCTGTGAGGTTTGATCTAAGATCAAACCATGGGAAGGCCTTGTTTGCCCCCCTTGACGATCGTTGGCGGCGGAGCTCCATTGCCGGCGGCCATCGTTTCTTTTTTTCCTTTTTTAAAAGAAATAAAAACATTTATATTAATAAACTCTTGAAACTTTGTTTTCCTAACATTTAGGTCCTTTTTGTATTACACATAGGTCCTTTTATTACAAATAGGTCCTCTCTTTTTTCTAAAATCATTCGAATAAAGTTTTAACTGAAAATATTACATTCTTCCCCCTAAACATTTAAAATAATGTTTTCCAGGCATTAAACTTTAGCAAAAGCCCTCAAGTTTTCTTTTAATGAATTTTATTAAGGAATTTTGCATTAGAGTCCCTGAGCTTTCTCGAAATCTTTTTGAAAGTTCATTTTTCTGTGAAAATTGCATGAAGGTCCTTGTGTTCTTCTGAAATCATCTAGGATGTTGTTTTTGCTAGTTAAATTGCACTTCAGCCCCATAAGTTTTTGAAAACTTTTCTCAAGCATGTTTTCTCAGGGTAAATTGCATTTTAACCCTCAGTCTTTACTGAAAATCTTCTGGGTGCTTTATTCTACTGGGCAATTTGCAGTTTAGCCACTATACTTCACTGATTTGCTCTTTATGCCTTTTTTCAGGGGTAAAATGACTGTTTTGCCCCTGAAACTTTCTAGAACTTTCCTGAATCATTTTAATTGCATAATTTACCATGAATTTCCACTGAATTGTTTTCAATGCATGTTTTAGTGGTAAAATTGCATTTAGACCCCTAGGAAACTTAATTTTCACTGGATTGCACATATTTGCACATTTGACCCCAGATTTCTTCATAATTGCATAGAATGTGTTTTCCTATGTATTTTCGATGATTTGGGCTTCAGAACTTTAGTTTTCTTCAGAATTTGGGTTTTTTGCACAAAGGCCCCTAGAATTCTCACTATTTACACTCACATATGCATTTTCCACATTTCTTCACATCTTTCCGCACAAGTTTTCTTACCTTTCCTTGTGCACGCTTTTCTAGCTTGTTCCGAGCTTTATTTTCTCGTCGTTTCTCAGATTTCTCCCGATTTTCGCCATTAGATTTGTTTTGGCTTTCCATCGCTCGAGGGGGTACATTAAAAGGCTTCACATAGCCGATATTGTCTCGGAATGAGGATTATTTTCCCCTTTTTGATTTTCTCGGATTTATCCCAATTTCCCCTGATTTGGGAGACGCTTTTTGAGAATATCTCGATTTTCACAATTTTCCTCATTGCCCAAGGGCGTATAGTAAAACAGCATACTTAATGCCTACGTTTGACCTTCAGATTAACTTTTCCCTTTGTTTCATTTCTTTACTTTGATTTGGAATGTTTTCAGGCATATTTAGCATGAGCATATAGAATAAGCGAGCATATAGAATAAGCAAGCATACATCCATAGACCATTGACAATAGGGAAACCTAGAAAGACAGAGTTTTCTTGGGCGCATGGGGGTCCCTAACCCCTTCCCCATGCGTAATCAGAATCCTTACCCTTTCTCTGGCCCACATTCATTTGTGCATTGTCCATTAGGCACGGATCACACATGCATTCTACATTTTGTTTTGTTTCTTGATTTTCTTGTGTTTTTGGTTTTCCTCGTCTTTCCATTAAAAGACTAGGTGGCGACTCCTTTCCTTATCCTTTTATCTTCCGTTGGTGTTTCTGGCTCTAGTCTCTTCCTCTGGATTCGCCATCTTCGCTGTGACCATATTGGGTCTCCTTGAGTGCTTCCACGCACCCAATAGTAGGAGAGCCGTGCAAGGTTTCCACCAGCATGGTCATTGGAACTGGCGACTCTATTGGGGATAACTAGATTCTAGCTTTCGTTCTGGTTTCCCTACTTGTCTGTGGTCTGTTTACATTATGCTTATTTGCTTGTACATATTTGACTAATCATGCCTTTTTTGCTTTCTTTACACTGTTGCTATGCCACTGCACATGCACATGATCTAATTCATGCTTTGTTTGTAGATACTTGCTTTTATTCACCTACTTGAGCACTACACCAGCACATGCCATGTTTACGCCTTTTGCTTGACTCTTGAATGCCATAATTGTGTGTTTTTCCCCTTATTTTCAAATTTGCCATGATTAGGAGAGTAGAGACATGCTTTCCTCCCTATCTGGTTAAAATAAAACACACAAATTCAGATGAACAATAAATAAGGCATAATTAGAGACAAATGCACATAATTCCCTCTGGTTAAAACACACTCAGACGAACAATTAATAAGGCTTAACTAGAGACAAATGCTCATAACCCCCTCTGGTTTAATAAAATGCAAGTAAAAGACACCGAGGCATATCGCATGTTTGATCATATAGGGCATGCATCTTCTCCTCTCAATCTACCCACAGTTTGCGAAGGACGATCCTTGCAGCCCGTTCTATAGCTTTGGCATAGAGCGTGTCGTTAGTTTGTCCCCCCTTTGTCTGGGGTCGTGTCGGTGCTAGTAGAGGGTACAACTCCTTGCTACTGCAAGAGACGAGGCCTCCAACACACCACCTGTTCACTGCCTGTGCTTTGGCCAGGATTTAGAACGGGGACGTTACTTTCTAACCAGAGTTGAAAAACCCAAACCCATGAGTGCGTCCCATATGGTTCGCTCCATGTGGGACATGCTTGGTAAGAGGGAACATGTTAGTAGCATTCATGTGCATGTGTGCCATTCATGCCACCCTAATAAACAATTGCATAGCTAACTTATCTTCTTCTTTTGTTGTCTTGTCTTCACTTTTTCACTCTTTCTCTCTTTTCCACTAACACTTTAGGTTCTTTTCCTTTGCCAGGAATAGAGTTCTGTGTGCGAATTCCTAGGTCAGAGCCTGGGAGTTCCTCTTTGCGACCTCGGTCTCGAGGCGTTATTCTCAACTATCTTTTGTCGAGCTATTCGTCACTTCCGATGATAGCTCCTCGTAGGTGTCGTCCTTTCACTTGCAATCGTAGCCCTGTTCTCACCCATTCGTGGTCCATCATGGCCCAGTGAGCTTCTGAGACCTCTACACCAACTGATCTAGAGGGGAATCTTGTTTCTACCCCTCCTCACTCTTTTGCCATTTCATCACTCATTCCTTCATCGCTCCATGGTGGCTTCTTTCAGGCACCTGGAGTTCCTTGCCCTCCAGTTTCGGGACACTGGTAGACATTTATTGGTCTGGAGCCCACAACGGAGGCGGTTACCATGACAACTTCCAGGGCATCTGATCTTATGATACCCTGTCCTTCTGTTGATCCTCATCCACTTGACACCCAGTTGGCTGCGATTGTCTCTTCAATAGGAATCCAACCCGCAGCATCTTTGAACCTTTAGGCCCCTATGACATCCATGCCGTTTGATCTTCCAACCCTCAATGCTCCTGCCGATGGTTCTGCCACTATACAATCTCAGCAATTTCTGGCCCTTAGGTAGATGTTGCAAAGCATGGCATTTTCTTTGGATCCCACTTTGACTGCGCCTATCTGTCATGTTCCTGAGTATCCTGCTCTGCTTGCTCAAGCGCTTCATGCAACATCAGTCACTTCACTACTACAACTGTCGCCACAGTTTCCCTCTATCCCGACAATGGGCGTAACCACTCTGGCTATAGCATCATATCCACAGCATGCACAACATATTCCACCTGCAACTGGTGGTCAGCCTCTTGGGTTGACGAGACTACATCAGCCCGTGAACCCGAACATACCGGTTCAGCAGTTGCTACTCCCACACACAACAGCACGCACTGCACTGCATAACAATTCTCTACTTGTGCATCAGGTTCAGGCATCAGCATACACTCCACCACTAGCACACACACATGGGTATGCTGGTCATCACGCCATAGCACTAGGTGGCGAGAAGATAGATCTGGAGGAGCACACAGGTGCTATTGACAAAGCGTACGCGGGACCCACCATGGCTGCACACTCAATGTCAACAGCAATGCCTAATGCACTTTTCGCCAGGATGAATGACCTGGAGAAAGCTCTTCGACAAGTGCAAGGAGGGGACTGCCAGTCTTTCTCTTTCTGGGACCTCTGCTATTTCGCAGAGGCGGTACTCCCACCGAACTTCCATATCCTGGAATTCGAGAAATATAACAGGAAAGGCTTCCCAATTTCGCATCTTCAGGCGTACTGTGGCAATCTCGCTCAGCTCCAGGCTGACAAGAGACTTCTTATTCGCCTTTTCCAGAAAAGTCTCACTGGTCCAGCTCTGAAGTGGTTCACGTTGTTGGACATGACCACCACAAAGACCTAGAATGATCTGAGCCAAGATTTCCTGGAACAGTAGTCTTTTAATCTCGACATGGTCCCAAAGAGCGAGGACCTAGTCGCCACTAAGTAGAAGCCCCCGAGCCATTTAGGGAGTACGTCGGGCGTTGGCGAGCCCTTGCTTCACAAGTGCGCGATAGACCCTCTGACGAGGAGTCTATAGAAATAATTATTTGAGGAGCACAACTAGCCACTAGGGCCCTACTGTGCATTCAGCCCATTTCCACTTTCACTGCCCTGATTAAAGCTGGCACCCTCGTTGAGAGCTCACTCAATAGTGGAAGCTTTCATACGCTAGCTGCTTTCTCCAAGCAGACTATGGCTACCGGCGAAACCAGTAACAATAACAATGGCAACAATGGATCTAACACTAGGTTCAGCCAGAAGAAGAAGTCTACTAGGAACGCTGAGGCATACGTAGGAGCCCCTGAGATGCCAGCCAATATGGTGAGCCCACCAGCTTAGAATTAGGTCATCAAGAGCACCACGCACTTCACAAATCACTACCACCGCCGAGCCAGTCTACCAGCCAACATCGGCAAAGCAAGGGAGTTACCTGGGACCTAGACGATTCCCACGACCTGAGAGAGACTACACTCCTCTAGTTGAGCCGCTGAGTGTCATATTTTCTAAGGTAGCGTCATTATTGAAGCTTCCAGAAATCCTCCCACCACCAAACCCGATTCCACTATGGTTTATGGCGGATTTATTTTGCAGTTACCATAGAGTCGCTGGGCATTCTACGAATAACTGTTGTACACTACGGAATGCTATTCAGAACCTGATTGACCGAAAGGCCATCAGTATTCACACATAGGAGGCAAAGCCTAGTCCCGCTGCACGGACACCCCACTCATCAGCATCCACATCTAGCAGCATAGTCAGCCAGCCATTGCCTGAGCAGGCACCAGGAACCTCGGGAGTGCATTTCCTTTCTTCGGATGAGGTTGAGCCTTTTGATCCTTCTCGCCTCATCCATGATGTTTCAGAATCCTTCTCTTATCAGTTGAGTCAGTCTTTCCTCGATACTATCAACTCCGCTGTCAACGTGATCTAGTTAACTGCCCGACCAAGGCGTGTGGCTACCAGACCTACCATACAATCCGCCCCACCAACAATCAGCCTGTTAGCTAGACCAAGGGAATGACGGCGAGTCAAGTCGGCTTCAAATCGGAGGACATCACTCAGTAGTGAAGGGAATGACGGCATTCGACAACACGCACCACGATGCCTTAGGGATCTTGATCATTCCCTTAATCATTAGCCCTGCTCGCTTCGAAGTCGAATTTTATGTCGTTGATCTTGAACCGTCTTTTAATCTTCTGCTTGGGCACCCTTGGCTCCACAAGCATCAGGTTATCCCTTCCACCCTCCACCGCATGATTAAATTCCGTTGGAACAATGACATTGTCGTTGTGATGGCGGAAAACCTCGAAAAGGAGAAGGTTGAGGCAGTCTCGCTCCATATTGTCCATTTTGACTCCAGACCCTCTGATGTGCTCTACCGTGTCGACTGTTTTGAACAGGTCAATTTTATTCCGATACTCGAGCGTGCCAGTCCTTTGGCCACTTTTGGCAACCCCTTTTCGATGGTCGAGAATCTATGTTAGAGATGGGGGTACGAGAAGGGAGCACCTCTCGGGCGGAATGGCCAAGGAATCGTAGAACCAATTGCCGTGGAGAGAAGGTGCAAGTTTGAAGGACAGGGACACGAGCGCATGCCGCAAAACAAATTATAGACACTCCAATTTTCTGATTTTGCAGGATGGGGATGTGGTGGCTGAGTTTTGACTTAACCAAGGCCATTTAATTCATGGAGACCCAATTGGGCCCATGAAGGCCCACTTAGGCCCATTAAACCCTAGTTGAGCCCATTTGGGCCCACAATCCCATTTTAGCCTTATTTGACTTCATGGAAGCCCATTTAACCCATTTGGACCCATTCAGCCCTAATTGGGCCCATATAGGCCCACAAGGCCCACATAGGTCCATTAAACCCAATCTAAGCCCATTTTGGCCCATCAAACCTATTTAGGCCTGCATAACTCTTTTAAAGCTCATTCAACTTGTTTGGGCCCACCTAAACCCATTTGGGCCCATGGGGGCCCATAAGGCCAACATAGGCCCATGTAGGCCCATTGAGCCCAATTGAGTCCACCTTGGCCCCAAAGCCCACAATGGCTCAACCCACTTTCCTTCCAACCCAACACCTTATTTCTCTATCTACATATTCATCTACTAATTTTTACCAAGAAAATATGCAAATTATTTCTTCTCTACTGTTTTTTCATCAACGCACTCACTGAACTCATTCTTTTTCTCCAATCTCTCATGAATTCAGCCCGAGCCATTCTTCCTCACTGAACCCACCTCCTTCAGCCCATTTCACCATTGGATCAGCATCACCCAAGCTACCTCAGCCACTGGATTAGCCGTCACCGTAGGAGCTTGGATCGCCGTCGATCCTTGTCGACAGTAAAGGGGACAGATTGGAGCGCAAGGGGGACAGTCGTTCACTGTCTACTGAGCTATCATAACGGCGGTCGGAGTTGGTTATCCCTTCTATTGTGTGTCTCGCGCCTGGCCAGAGAATTTTGTTGGGTTCCAACGGCCTATATAAGGAGGAGGATGGGTGAGAATTGAGAGCGAGAAGGAGAAGAGCGGAGCTAGAGCTGTCGCAGAGGAGGAGACCAGTCACTTCTAGAGTTCCGGCGAGTCGTCTCCGTTCAGGTATACCAACTGACCCCTCTTAATTGTTTGCGTTTTTGCTTCTCTAGCCTTCCTCACTCTTTCTAGGGTGTTTCCAAAGGAACCAAAGGGATCCCTTGGCCTACGGCATTCCGTCGTGCCCCGTCGTCGCCATACTCCGGCGACTGAGGTGTGGGGGGCGCAATCCAGGAAGTCTCCTGGACCCCCGAGCCCTCACACTTCTTCCTCTGGTCTTCCCGGAGTTCGCTCACTCCTCCCATTGTTGCTCTACCGCTTCCAGAAGCCCGCACCACACTCGCCGGAGAATCAGGCCAACGCAGCCGTCGCCGGAAAAGACGACTCCTCTAGAGAAGGAGCTCGAGTCCCCCACGCCGCCCGCAAAGCCTCCGAGACTATCGAGACCACGCCACGGCTGCTGGATTGCCCCAGCAACGCCGTTCGCCGAAGGGAGCCACTGCGGCGACGGCCAGGCCATCGCCTTGCTCCACCAACCTCCGCGACTCTCCAGAGTAGCCCAGAAGCACCCCACAACCACTGGAAGTCCGGAATAGCCGTGCTCCAGCCTCCAGGGATCCCCACCTTCCCCAGCGCCATCACCGGAGTCCCGCGACAGCGGAGGAGGTGGGGAGGCCTCTCCCGCCGTCCGATTGCGCATCGGCTCCAGCAGATCTCCCTCCTTCATCCCCTCCTTGCTTCTTATGGGGTCTGATCTAAGATCAGACCTCTTGAGGCCCCCCTATGGCCTCCTCTGACGGCCGTCGGCGGCAAAGCTCCGTCGTCGGCGCTGTCGTTGTTTTTTCTTATTTCTTTTAAAGCTTTAGAAAACGTTTTGAATAAAATCCGGAGTTTATGCTTTTCTTGCAAATAAGTCCTTCGGGAATTACTTTTTGGCCCTTTTATTACATTTAGGTCCTTCCATCATTTTTCTAAAATGTTTCGAATAAAGTTTTAACTGAAAATATTACATGTTTTACCCTAAACATTTAAAGTAATGTTTTCTGAATTTAAAACTTTAATAAAAGCCCTGCAGAGTTTATAAAATGTATTTTGCTTTAGGTAAATTGCATTGGTAGCCCTGGATTTCCTTGAAATGTTTCTGACAGTTCATTTTATTGTGAAAATTGCTTGGAAAACACAAGATTTTCATACAAACTTTCTGACAGTTCATTTTTGCAGTGAAAATTGCATATGAGTCCCTGTTCTTCTTCAAAAAGTTTCTCACCAAATTGCGTATAAGCCCTTGTACTTTCAAACATGTTTTAGAATGCTCAATTTTGCTGGTTTATTTGCATTTAAACCCTGCATATTTCAAAAACTCTCTGGATAGTTGTTTTTGTTGGTTAAATTGCATTTTAGCCCTCATACTTCTCTGAAACCTTTTCCAAAAGCATGTTTTTATTGGACAATTTGCATTTAGGCCCCTATGTTTTATAGAAAAACTTCCAGAAGGCATATTTTGCTGTGAGAATTGCATAAAACTCCCTGAATTTGTTTTAAAACATTCCAGAAGCTTGTTTTCTTGGCTTAATTGCACTGTAACCCTTTATTTTTACTGAAATTCTTCTGGATGCTTTTTTTCTACTGGGCATTTTGCAGTTTAGCCTCTGTACTTCATTGATTTTACTCTGATTGACTGTTTTTAGGGGTAAAAAGACCATTTTGCCCTCAAAACTTCCTAGATCATTTTTGAGATGTTTTCTTGAATTTTTACCCTGATTTTCTGCAGAATTGATTTGCATGCATACATTAGTGGGTAAATTGCACTTTAGCCCCTAGGAAACTTCATATTCACTAGGATGGTACATTGGATCCTAGATTTCTTCATGATTGTATAGAATGTGTTTTCTTATGTATTTTCGATGATTTGGGCTTCAGAACGTCAGTTTTCCTCGGAATTTGGGCTTTTTGCACGAAACCACCTACATCTTTCATATTTGCATCACACTTGCATTTTGCATGGCCTTTCGCATCTTTTTGCACAGATTTTCTCATTTTTTCTTCCTGGTTTTGGGCACGTTTTCCTAGCTTGATTCCGGCTTGGTCTTCTCCCCATTTTCCAAACTTTCATTGGTTTTCCGTGGTTTTGACTTGTTTTGGTTTTCCATCGCTATTTTGCGAGATGCTTTCCAAGAATTTCACGATGTTCACGATTTTCCTCATCGCCCAAGGGTGTACAGTAAAGTGGCATTCTTAATGCCTACATTTATCCCTCGAATTAACTTGTTCCTTTTATTTCACTTCTTACTTTGATTTGGCATGTTTTCAATCATCTTCATGCATGAGCATATAGAATAAGCAAGCATACATTTAGCAGACCATTGACAGTAGGAAACCTAGAAAGACCGAGTTTTCTTGGGCGCATGGGGGTGCCTAA
>JAMKQA010000086.1:0-40884 GCA_024699735.1 Posidonia australis
AAGCTGCTAGGAGAGCTTGGGGTTAGAGTTCCTGTGGTTTTGGTGATTGCGTTGCATGGTCTGGGGTACCTGAACATGGTGCTCGTCGGGTCTAGTGGTTAGAGTCCCTAGGTGCCTGAACACTAAGGAGTATTGATGGACGCACCAAGTGCTGTGTGGTATATAATTATATTAAGAGATTGTGTTCCCAAGGCAGTTGAACTCTTAAACAGGGTAATTCACTATGGCAATGCAGTAGAGTCTGGGGTTCAGGTCCCCAACGACTACTTGTGGCTAGTTGGTCACCTATGGCAGCGTAATTCGATAGGTTTTCACATTAGTGTCTGTGAGTTGTGGTTTTGAGAAAGATTTCTACCATGGTTTGGCTTTTTGGAAAGCGTGATTGATTTAAAATTGCATATGATTTAACGAATGTAAAAAAAGTATCATTCGAAAGGCATGGTTTATGAAATAGGTTTATTGGATTGATTCATGGCTTGTGTTTCATGGATTTTAGTGTTCTTTCTAATGTTGTTCTTGGTGCTGCTATGGATGGCAGCCGTGTGCCTTCTTGTGGCTGTTGGTGGCAGCTATAGTCCATAATTCCTTGAGGTTTTCATTTTGATTTTTGGTAAGCGCATATTGGGTGACAATAATTGTCACTTACACATTTTTCTTTGTAGTGTTTGTGCAAGTGCAAATTAGTAAGGTTGCAATCCAGCATTAGAGTATTTAGTTGGAACCGTGTAGTCGTACACCATAGGTCTTAGGTAGTGACTATAATTCTTATTAATTTATTAGTTTTGTTTCTTGATTTCTTGTTTATTATTTTGTTATTATCTTAAAAGGGTAATGTAGTACTAGTTTGTAGTGCTAGGGCGTTACATGACTCCAACTTCTGTCAAGGCGTTAGCAATCGTCCTCTCATCATCAGTATTCTAGATTGGTTGTTGAGCAAGGATTTGGTGTCCTTGATAAGGCTATCAATGAGTTGGGTCAAACCCATTAACCCATTTGACCCAACCCGTTAATTTAGGATTTGTGGTTAAGAATTTGAGTTCATTAGGACTCACTTGATCTTTAACCCGTTAACCCAAAATCTTAAAGGATCGAGTCATGGGTGAAACATGTCACCCCACTTGTAACCCGTTAATCCGTTAGTGTTGAACAATGTTATATATTTCGTATCTTAATTGACTAGATGTTGATCTATTGTTGTTTAAAAGCTTATAAAGTATTATGAAGCATTTTTAGGTAATGATGATGAAATTTTATCTCTTTTACTGTATAAAATTGCTAAATTTTTATATTATAGTTTTTTTAAATTTTTTAGATAAACATTTGACCCATGTTAATATGTTAACCTGATCAAACTTGTTTTCTCTGAATTAGATTGGGTAGGGTTATAGGTCAAAGATTGAAAAAATAAGTTATCGCCCGATCCGTAGCCTTTTAAGAAGAAATAGATTGGATAACAGGTTGACGTTCAACTCGATCTGTTGATAGCTTTAGTCCTTAATGTGGCTGGTATTTGCTGAGATGACATACGCGTAACATCATTGAACTTAGCATATAAAATTATTGTTGCTGGACTACAACATGAAATTGCTGTGGAGGTAACTGATGTTGGGTATTGTGATTCTACGCACCTTTGAGTGGAGCAGAGTTCTCCATAGGTTGTGTTTTGCCCGTTGTATATAGGTGAGTGCTCTTATTGATGTGGTGTGCGGGAGATTGTGTCCCTTGTATTTGGTTAGTTGGAGGCATTATCCATTGTTGGCTATAGATTTGACCTTGAGAGACTTGATGAGGAAATGTGTGCCGTTGGAACATGAATTGTTCCTCAATTTATGGATGATTTCTCTCTCCTTTGAGGTTTTTTTTTTTTGGAAACGGTAGTATTAATATGATATAGTCATACTGGAAAGAATTAACAAGTCCAGAATTCCTCTTGAATGGAACGTGAGGTTCCATTCATCACCATATCAATAAAATTGACACCTTCAGAGCCAAGACATAGTCATAATACGTTGTCTCAAAAAGGAACACAAAATTTAAAAGGCAGAACAATTAATTAAGAAGCATCGTTTCCTACGCTAGAGGAACTAGGCATATTGATATCTTGATTTGACAGGTGAGGAGGGAGAGCTTCAATAGGTACTCTGGGAGAGATAGGATTGTTTGGGGCAAGTTCTTTGGTTCACGTATTGTTCATGGACGAGATAGAGTGAATGATTTCTTCTTTTTCAAATCCTGTTGCATAAGTATCTATCCAGTGATGTATAGTAGAAATAAATATCAAAAAGAATCATTGCATGAGTTTTTTGATTATTTCTGAAAATTCTATTATTTCTTTCCTTCCAAGTTAGCTGGAGGATGATATGGAGTAAAACAATCCAACCCCTCATATTTAACTTCAATCTAAGTGGAGGCAAATAGTTGAACAAATCAGCAATATTAAAGAAACCAGGATATAGATCTGTGATAAGAAAAATTCTCCAAATATGCCATGAAGGGACAGTTCATAAACAAATGAATATTAGTTTCATGTTGCATATTACAGAAAATACAGGTACAAGAATCATCCCAGCCCCTTTTGGCAAGATTATCTTTAGTCAAATTTTTATTGTTTAGTACTAACCAAGAGAACAACTTTACTTTTAAAGGTATCCATTTGCACCAAATATTGATGTATAAGGAGAAACACATGCCTCCATCATTTAAAGTTTTGTACAAAAATTTACTGAAAAAATATTAGTATGGTTTGATAGCCAAAGCAGGGTGTCATCATCAGGCACCAAAGTGACATATTGGAGTATTGAGTCAAGCACTTCTACTTGGGTTTGAAGAAGTGAAAGAGTAGCTGAAGATATCTTAGAATAATCAAATAGTTTATTGAAGTCAAATCTATAGAGATCCATAATAGGTAAGGATTTCAGAGAAAATTGCATTAAGAAGAGTCAATCTACCACCCAAACTTAGGTTCTTTGCCTTCCATAGGGTAAGTTTTGTAGAAATTCTCTCTATAACTGGGGTCCAGTTCCTATAGGTGGCTCTTCTAAAATGCAAGGGTAAACCAAGGTATATAATTGGTAAATCAGCTGATCCACAGTCTAACATAGCGTAGTAGTTATTAATGGAGCTTTGACTAACCCCAATACTAATAAGAGAGGATTTTTTGAAATTAATTTTTAATCCAGAGCAAGTTTGAAAGTAGCACAAAATTCTTTTAATATTTATTATAACTACATACTGGATATTAACCATATATGACTTTCTCAGAAAAAAAAACTTTCATTTACATTTTTATTTGCTGCAGCTATAGTAACAAGAATATGAGATTCATTTCGGAGCCACTTTTATTGGGCTTTAAAGAAACACGAAAGCAACACCACTTTGTCACATTTTTTTATTTAAAAAAAAAAACTAAAATCTGAACGCACCACTGTTTAATGGTGACACTACTACTCTGTCTATTCCCTACTATTGTCATAAAATCCTCGATAATGCACAACTTTTATTTCAGAATTGGTAGGGGCTCGCCCGGCCCACGCAGCAGTGCAACGCATGAGCGACGATCGAAGGCTCCAATAGCAAGCTACTGTCACGAGACCTCCCCCCACAGAAAAATTAATTTAATATCATGTAGGTCAATGACCCACGTATCAGATATTAAACTGATAAGAACAGATACTACACTTGATCTTAGCCAAAAGGCCGAGAAAGGTATGAGTTGATACATTGCTGCTGTTCTCATTTTATAGTCGTGTGGTTTCGTCACATCTTCTTGTGTTGCCGATGTGGCACTAAAAAGATAACCGACGAGAAGCACGGCAAAGCTACCACTACCTTCTTGCTTTGTTGCACTTAAGGCATGAATGAAAGAGGTGCCTGCCTGTTCCATATCTTTACCAGGGTGCCTAACCACTAAACAAGAAACACATCATGCTGCCGTTTGAAATACGTCGTATCTATTTATTAAGTTCTGTGAATACATAGTAGGCCACTTAGTAAGAAACATATCATACTGTCACATTGGATGATTCAATTTCAATTAAGAAACAAAGACTGTACGTGTTTTTTAAGTTATGTAAATACATAATATATAGACACCCTCCTGATATTGCTCTCTCCAAAAAAAAGAAAAATCATTTACTTTTTATATGCTAAAGTTTTCCATTACGTTACAGGTAAAGAGTCTACCACGTAATTGAAGACTCGTTTGAGAATCAATACATAGAACATTGATTTTGGAACCACTTCATTGGTATAAGGAAACAAAAAAAAGAATGCCACTTGGTCACATTTTCTTTATTAAAAGAAAAAAGAATTAAAATCTAAACACACCATTGTTCATTGTTCAATCCATTTCATGTTCTACAATATATCTTAATTCCAGAATTTTTGAGTTTTTCTAACTATTGATTTGGCACATTTAGTTTTCTAGCTACATTCATTGCATTGTAATTAAATTTTACTCAGGTATACATTATGAACTTCTAATCCAACTCATAAGGTTAAAATAAAAATTTAAAAATCTACTTCCAAGCTTGATAAAAGAACATCCCTACAGTTAAAAAGGAACCTGTAACAAACAAACCTAGGAAAGATAGTCACATGAAAGATAACCTAACAATTATATAAACACGAAAGTAAGTGTCACAAGAGGATAGTCACATGAAAGTCAACAATAACCATTATTGTCATCATTATATAGAAGAGAAATACATTATAGAGTTTTGGCATCAAACTCGTTGTTTTTTTTTTTGTAAACGATAATCTATTATTTAATTATGGGAACTCAACCAAAATCAAGTCTGACTCATGTCAAAATACAACTTAGTTCAAAAATACAGATCTTACGGAACGTAGGTTCCACCTAAAAAAATAGTTAGCCATCAGACAATAACAAAGTATTCAAATGGATCAAAATAGTAGAGTTAACAGTAAAGTTTGATTAACAAAACATTAATCATAAGAAAGAACTTCATCCGCAGCTATCTAGGAAGGTTGATTGGAATCCATTGGAGGAGCTAAAGGTGCGTGCTCCATTGCCCTTTCCATTGGAGGATCAAACTCGTTGTGGATCTAGGGTAACACTTACATAAAAACGTCTCCACTATGGATAGCGACCGAAGATTAATTAAACACTAAGGCTTAATTAATTCTCTCCCTGGTTCTTTATGTGCTTCTTTGTTTGGCCTTGCACATAATCCTATGTATGTAAAAATGTCAATGAATATGAACTTTTTTGGTGATTTATGGGAGTATCTTGCCATGTTTCAATATCTAAGTGGTTTTTTTAAATTATGTTACATAATCTAAAATAAATAATCTATTGTCAAAAAAACCTTTTATTTATTAACCAACATCCTTCGCAAAATGCTTCTCAAGTTCGTAAAATAACAATATCTATAGCACAAGGATGTTATGATAGATCTTATGAGATTTACTTGTCATTGTCATATCAATTTTCTTGATACATATGCATTTATTCAATCTCCATAATAACTACTTGTGCTCATTTGAAGGAAGTTTCTCATGTACAACAAAAGTCCGGTAAAATTTCTTATAAGGTTGTTATGTTGAAACCTTAGTTACGAGGTATATTTATATAATACATTCCATAAATGTATTCAAATCTCTCTCAAGAACCACTTTACTTAATATATTTCGATAAATGGACTAGTCCATTAAGTTAGTTAAGTCATATCAGGTTGAAAATTAGGACTTCAGGTTCAATAATCTCCCACTTGGCTTATCTAGTTTACTTTATGCTAGAGAAAGTTTTATATAAAGCGATTATTACCGAATTACTTAACAAGATATATTAACTTTCATTCAAGAATAACAACCCTCATAGATAGTTAAATGTGTATCCCTTCCATTTATTAAGATATCTAATATTGAAGTTATAATTGAACACCTTATATAATAATCAATAGTTTATGAATAAACTTACAAATGTCATGATAAGAAAAGTAAAATTTATTCTCTTAAATTTATCCAATGATAAAATAATATTTTAATACTTAATCAAAAGTAAGAACTATAAAATAGAGATTATCAAACAAACGTGATATCACATAATACATCAGTGTTTAAACTATCAAAACAAAACTTTAAAAGAACTGACTAGACCCATTTTAAGCATATATTTGTACAAATATCGAGAGAAAGTACCTTTGAAAGAAGATCAGCTACTATTAAATCAGTTCCATTATGTTCAATAGATACTAAATGATTTCTAATTCTCTTTTTCACAATCAAGAACTTGACTTCCATATACTTACATGCACTAGAGTTATTATTGTTATTAGAGAATTTAACTACTACTCATCATCACAATACATCTAGATAGATCCCTCCATAGTAGGTCTGTAAATGGGGCAGGTAAAGCCTTACCTATACCCTTACCCTTTAAATTCTAACAGGTAACGGGACGGATATAGACATCTATTCTCTAAGTTTTTACCCTTACCCGCCCCATTACTCGTGGTAGGCTATAGAATGGATAGGGTAAATGGATAATTAGGTAGATTTATGTTGGAAAAAATATAAAATATTTAAGTATACAAATGTTTATCTGATTAAATTCAAATGATACATAAAAGATGATAATACCAAATTTAAGAATGTTTAAGCATATAAATGTATATCATATTGAAATAACATTTGAAGAGAATAACAATGATAGAAAATAATACAAATTAGTCTCCCCATCTAATTACAAATCCAACATCAACATAACATGTTTCGAATAAAAAATAAAAGATAGTAGCAAACTAGCAATGTCTTAACTCTAAAGCCTCCCTGTATCAACATCAACAACATTCATATTCCAAAAAACAACAAGTTAACTGGCATCATCAAGCTACATTTTAAGCTTGCAATATCTGAGAAAAGAAATTAATAGTAACAATTAGAAGACCTTTTCTATGTCGTATGATATGGAAAAAAGGATTATTCATTTATGCTTGTAATTTAGTATCCATGTTGTAACAAAAACCAACTGAAAATAACGAACACATGTATCTTGCATTTTTTTTTTAGATTGTTGTAGGAGCTTATTCCATCATCCATTTGAAGTGCTACGGGTGTGTATAAACAAGCAAACGATTGGAACTAGGCATACTAGAAGCAAGAAAATAAAATCAAATGTCTTGAGTATTACAGAAACTAGGAGTCTAAAGAATATTTGAATATGGTAGTTACTGTATATATTATAAATTCAAATTGCATTCTAGTGTCTTGAGTATTACATTTGTACTGGATATATCAAGGGCCAATCATTTCAGGGGAAAGGTAACAAAAACACACACACACACACACAAAAAGGAGACAAGACAGACAAATAGACAAATGCATTTCGTTTTGAAGAAATCAAGAAAGGTAACAAAAAAAGGAACACACACAAAAAAGGAATGACATAGTGGTTTGCCTTGCTCAATTTTCCTGCAACTACTGTATTCGAGATGTCCCATGTAGATTGCAGTAATGGTGGTGGCCCAAACCCACTTGCTATATGACCAGGAAACAAGCAGAAGATGGAGTGGATATATGGTTACAATACAAGAGCTAATATTATTAGCTGAAAATGGTTGTTCGGTGTTCTATTTAGAAAATTTACAAGTTGCATAGGAAGAGATTTATGGGGCGGATATATACATGATACACTAATATTGTTATTTCTGATGCTTAATTATTATTTTTCTCGACAATTGCAACTCCAATACAAGAGCTTAGGACCACTGTTGGACGAATCTAAACAAAAGAACCATGTAATAGCTGAAATATATTTAAAACTTGTATGAAATCAAATGATACCAACAACAACAAATAATAGTTGCCTGAACTTGAGTCATCCACAGTTGCAAGGGAAGAAACAATATGAATCTTCCGCATTTTCTGAAAATCAATCTAGGACTTCTTTTAATGAACATCAACCATTTAAAATGAATGAGATCAACCTATTACTTAACCACGCTACTCCAGACTATGTGTACTACGCTAATCCTTTGTATGTCTACACATGTAAACCAAAAACACGAGAAAAATGCATGAGTGACAAAAGTCACCCAGTACGCATCCCAAAGGAAAACTGCAGAAAGCAAATCATAATTATTTTTCTTTTAAAATTCATTTCACAAACCAATTTCTCAAAACCTCACAAACCAGACCTACATCAGCCAAAACCACAATCGGGACTCTACTAGCCCAAAACCACAAGCAAAGGCCTTCAATGGCCAAAACCACACATAGTGAGTCAGGAGGCCCGACGCTAGGCAACTAAACTCTGGCCACATGCAGTCCACCGAGGAACGACCACGACGTTCTGCATTGCCATGGTGAAGCCACCCTGTGCAGAACCCTCACAAAGCCACGATTCTCCCTATTTGGAGAACCCTCACAAAGCCAACCCCTCCTTGGGAAGGTTGTCCTGTCTTCTCAGGACGCTACCAACTATGAGGCACGTGTCCCATCCTCACTAGCCACTACAGGGTACACCTCCTCACGACGTCCTCCATACACGGTGCTCGAGAGGGAGTGTTATACCTCCACACCCGACGACACCCAAGCCTCAGTGCTTACAGTAACAGTAGGAGTATCATACCTCCTCGTCATGGCACAAGACACCTCAATCCTAGCCTCGAGACGACAGTCAAGCAGTCTCATACCTCTAGAGCCCGACGTCCCTTAGCCTCAGGTATCTCGACCACCAACCTTGACTAAAGTGTCGTGCCCGACCACCCGAGAATGTCATCACATTCTCTGGTCCCGATGACATGGTTCCACACAATCTCGGCCCATGCACAGAAAATCTGGAAAACCATTTTCCAAAATAGGCCAACTATCTTCTTGAAATCATTTTCCAAAACTATTTTATTTCTTTGAAAACTCTTTCAAAACCTCGACAATGGTGCATCAGGTGTCCCAGGAGACCACCACTGATGGCTCATAATCCCATCTTACAGGAACAATACAAACCAATCCAGAAAACAACTACATTATAATATATTTTTCCAAAATTCAGGAAAAATCCCAAAATTGCCCTGGCAGACCCGCACATGTGGAGCACGTGTCTGGCTAGTGCCCCTGGCACTTTTGTTTGAACGCCAACAGAGCCTGGACCAGGGGCTAGAACCGTTGCCGATCCCGCGCACGTGGTCAGTGCAATTGGCCTACGCCCCTAGTTTTCTGTCAGAATTCATACACTTGCAACAGGGCACCCAAAAATCACCCAAAGTGGGAGCTCCAACCAGACACCTAAAACAATCACCAAAAATCTTGAATAAAACATATGTGGTAGACCCTCGAGTCTACTCCAAAACCTAACAAGCAAAACTAAAATCCATTCATCATGCATCAAGATACAAAATCGTAAAGGCATAAGAGTCAAAATGACCTAAATCTCAACCACTGACATAAATACCCATAAAAACCATAATAAATTCCTAAAAATTCTAAAACATTAAATTTAACCTCGATTACATGCATCCTAGGCATTTCTACCATTTTACATGATTTCTACACATTACATTGGGGATATGTACCTGAAATGAGCTTTGACGACCCTCTGGCCAATTCCAGCGAACTCCGGCGAGCCTGCACGACCACAGCTACTCCACAACCTCTGGGACGTCGCTCCGGAGCTTCCCAGGCTGCCACGAGCCACCCCAATGCCTCTGCTTCTCTCCCTTTCTCTCTCTTTCTCCATTGACGTGCGGAATTGGGGGAAACAGGGGAAGACGGGTGGAAGGAAAAAGGGGTGAGGAAGGGAGAGGAGTGAGGCGGAAGTGAAGGGAAGGTGGGGAAGAAGAGATGCACGCCCAAGGAGGAGGAGAAAAAGAAGAAGAAAGAAGGAGAAGATGGCGACGAGCGGCGGAGGGGTGTGGTGCGGGCGACTTATAAAGCTTATGTACACAGTAGTTGGGAGCGTGCTCACCTGTACGTCTCAGCCACCGGCACTCCACACGAGCACACTGGCCACTTCACCCAACCACCAGCCACAACAAATGGCCCACAAACGTGGACCCCACGCGAACCCCCCCCATGCCCCACAATGCACAATGCGGAACCACTCACTGGGACATGCAAATAGAAGCCAGTCCACGAGGCTCAAGCCGAAAAGCACAAAACCACACAATGGGCCTCAAAATAGTAACTCCCATCTAGAAATAAATTCATTAAAATGTAAATGATTACAAAATGAATTTTACAAGTGTTACATCCTAACCACCGTAAAAGAAGATTTCACCTTCGAAATCGCTAGGCGAAAAGGTATAGGTATTGGGCTAGGATGGCTTCCTTACGTTCTCACGTGGCCTCCTTTACTCCATGATGCTGCCATCACACCAAAATCAGTAGAATCACCTTGTTCCGCAGCACTTGCTCCTTACAGTCAACAATCTCGACGGCATCCTCCACAAAGGACAGATCTTCCTAGAGTCCTTCTGGCTGAACTGGGATCACATGAGAAACGTCAGCCAGGCACTTCCTCAGCATGGAAACATGGAACACGTCATGCACGGATGACATCTTTGATGGTAGATCCAACTAACAAGCAACCTCACCGATCCTTTGGGTAATCTAGTACGGGCCAATATAGCGAGGACTCAGCTTGCCATGCTTCCCAAACCTCATGACACCCTTGGTTAGCGACACCTTCAGGAATACATAGTCTCCCACCAGAAATTTCAATGGTCTCCACCTCCTATCGACATAGCTCTTCTGCCGACTTTGTGCAGTCAACAGCCTACTATGAATCAAATCTACCTTGTCTGCGTACAACTGCACAAGCTCAGGACTAATCAACTAACGCTCGCCTACCTCACTCCAGTAAACTGGCGATCTACATGGCCTATCGTACAAAGCTTTGTACGGCGCCATCCAGATACTCGAGTGTAACTATTATTGTAGGCAAATTCAATCAGCGACAAATGGTCCTCCTTACTCCCTTGAAAGTCTAAGGCACATGCGTTGAGCATATCCTCTAGCGTCTAGATAGTCCTCTCTGTCTGACCATCCGATTGAGGATGAAATGCTGTACTATAGTTGAGCACAGTGCCAAAGGCCTCCTACAGAGTTCTCTAGAACCTTGAGCTGAATCTTGCGTCTTTGTCCGACACGATGGACACCGGAACACCATGCAGCCTCACCACCTCGGATACATACAACTCCGCCAGGCGATGCATCGGAAGCTTTACCCAAATGGCCTGGAAGTGAGTAGAGTTGGTTAGCCGATCCACGATCACCCACATGGTGTCGTTCTTCCTCTGAGTCCGCGGCAGACCAGTCACGAAGTCCATCGAGATGTGCTCCCACTTCCAAACAGGAATATCCAACGGCTGCAAGGTCTCTCTAGGTCTCTGGTGCTCTACCTTGACCAAATGGTAGGTAGTACACCTCGCCACATGGTCAGCAACATCTCTTTTCATGCCAGGCCACCAAAAGTTCCACTTCAAGTCTCGGTACATCTTCATACTCCCAGGGTGAATAGTGTACCTAGACCGATGTGCTTCATCCAACAACTTTTGCCTGACCTCCTCGTGATGGGGCACATACAGACGCATATCATATCTCAACTCTCCATATGCCCCAACAGAGAAATGAGGCTCTCCACCTGCCTCCAACTTCTCAAACACAGCCTGAACAAACGAATCCAGTTGTTAACAGGCGACAATAAACTCTAACAGCTTAGGGTGAACAGACAGGTTGGCCACGCAGGCACCAACCATTTCCCGAGCTTGCTGCTTCGGCCTGTAGCTCACCAGATCCTCCAACATGGTCCACTCCTTGACCATCAAGCTCGCCATTACGTGCTTACGCTGACTCAAAGCATCGGTGACCACGTTGGCCTTGTTGAGATGGTAGGACAGGCTAAAATCATAGTCCTTCAAATATTCCACCTAGCGACGATGCCTCAGGTTGAGGTCTCTCTGCATGAAGATATACTTCAAGCTCTGATGATTAGTAAAGACCTCAAACTGCTCCCCATAGAGATAGTGTCACCAAAGTTTGAGAGCGAACACTACAGCAGTCATCTCCAAATCGTGGGTTGGGTAGTTCTTCTCATAATCTTTCAGCTACCACGAAGCATACGCGATAACATTGCCATGCTGCATTAAAACACACCCTAACCCAACGCCGTTGGCGTCACCATACATAGTGAAGCCACCACTCCCAGAAAGTAGAGTCAAAATAGGGGTAGAAACCAGGCGAGACTTTAGCTCTTGGAAGCTCGCCTCACAATTCTAGTCCCATCAAAAAGGAACTCCCTTCCTGGTCAACTCTGTTAAAGGCGGGGCTATGAAGAAGAAATCCCTGATAAACCTCCTATAATAGCCCGCTAGAACCAAGAAACTCTTGATCTCCATCATAGTCCCAGGTTACTCCCAACTACTCATCGCTTCAACCTTGACAGGATCTACTCTGATGTCTTCTCTAGAAATCAAATGGTCAAGGAACATGACTTCACTCAACCAGAACTCACACTTGGAGAATTTGGTGAACAACTGATGACACTTCAAAGTATCCAAAACAGCCCTCAGGTGCAAGGCGTGAGTCTCAACATCAGGGGAGTAGACCAGCATGTCATCAACAAAAACCATGACAAATTGGTCCAGAAAAGGGCTGAAAATCCTATTCATCAAGTCCATAAACGTAGCCAGTGCATTAGTCAAGTTGAAAGGCATGACCATGAACTCGTGATGCTCGTACCGCGTCCGGAAAGCAGTCTTCTGAATGTCTGAGTCTCGTATCCTCAAGTGATACCCTAACCTCAGATCAATCTTCGAGAACACAGATGCAGACTACAACTGGTCGAACAGGTCAACAATTCGGGGCAAGGGATACTTATTCTTCACCGTGATCTAGTTCAACATCCGATTGTCTATACACATTCGGAGCAAACCATCCTTCTTGCGGACGAACAAGACAGGCGCTCCCCATGGAGACACACTCGGCTTTATAAACCCCTTGTCCAGCAACTCCTATAATTGAGTCTTGAGCTCTCGCAACTCCGCTAGCACCATGCGATAGGGAGGCTTCGATACAGCACCAGAACCGGGGATCAGATTGATCGAGAACTCTACTTCCCTGTGAGGTGGCATACCAGGCAAATCATCAAGGAAAACATCGGGATATTCACACACCACAGAGATGTTGTGAACACCCAACTTTGGAGAAATAGAGGTAACTATACTGGCTACATACCCCATGCAACTCTTGACCAAAGCCTTATAAGCCTTCATAATTGAAATGACGAGCTTAGGCTCATCCTGACACCAACCTTGCACAAAGAAAGACCCATCCTCAAGAGATCCATAATAAACTCTTCTCCGAGCACAGTCGATCAAAGCAGACTGTTGCACCAACTAATCCATGCCGAGTATCACATCGTACTCCTGCATGTCCATCACGATCAGGCTGGTGTCGAACTCTCTGCCGTTCAACGTCAAGTCACAGACTGCAGATACTTCCATGCCAAACTGTGCTCCTCCAGCGGCGTCACCATGCTGAGATGGAAGGCCAGTCTAGCTGGTCTCTCTCTCAAATCCGGCACAAATGACTCAGAAATAAAGGAGAAAGAACTCCCTGAGTCAAACAACACTTTGGCCATCCGACCAGCCACAATAAAAGAACATGATGGCCAAACAAAGCAACACTACACATCCATTCAATTAGGCAGATGTCCAAATTACAAGGAGATTACAACAAATCTCAGAAGGTTACAGAACTAACTAATCGTCCTTACTCTCCACTACATCTCCCGAAGACCCAGCGCTTGAAGCTGCAATGGTGAACACCCGTCCCCAAGTCGGCTGTTATGGCGCGCTTCCTGCCTTCTTAGGCAGTTCCGGATAGGATCTCTGAATGTGTCCCACCTTCCCACAATTATAGCACACCACTTGAGCTGAAGTCCGCCTAAGTTGGGGACAATATGCAGTGATGTGGCCCACCTGACCACAGTTGAAGCACTGGTTCCCATCGGGCGTACTGGACCCTGTCTGACTGAGGCCAGCTCCACTAGCCCTAGCAAAACTCTGTCGGCCCACAAAGGTAACACTAGACCTCACCTTTTGCTTCTTCTCAGGGCTACCTGAACTACTGGCACTTGGAGGACTGGAGAAAGAGAACCGGGAAGTAAAAGAGAACTTACCCTTTCCCTTGGGATGACTCTCTAGAAACTTCTGATGCTCCACCTTGAAGCTGTAAGCCATTCAAACAATGTCCTCCACAGTCTGGTAGCGATAGCCCATCACCGTCACTCGCAGCCCTGGGTTCAAGCCGTCCAGAAACCTCTGCGTTCGCTCCTCCTCAGACTCAGAGGAAGGAGCAAAACGTTCCAATCGGGCGAACTCAGTCTCATACTCAAGCACTGACATTGTGTCTACTCCAGACTCCGAAAATCTAGGTGAAGCTGCTCCTTCACATGAGCAGAAAAATACTTGTCATAGAAGGCCGTCTTGAATTCCTTCCACTTGATGCTAACAATGACTGAGCTTGGGAACTTCAGCCACCTCACAGACTTCCACCACCTATCTGCCTCACCATCCAACAGGTAGGTCACCAACAGCACCCAATGCTCCTCTAGGCATGCCATGCTATCCAGCATCTTCACCACCTTCTTTAGCCAGGCCTCGCTCTCCTCTACATTGACCTTGCCCTTGAACAACGGTGGACGAAGCTTCGTGAACTGGTTCAGCCACATGTCACCCGACGGCTTACTGGCACTACTCTTGCTGAACGCATGAGAGATCTCGTGTGCCAAACTCCTCAGTTCTGCACGAACCACCTTCCATCCACCTACATCCTCTCGAGGTTCGGTCTCCTCGATAGAGGCCTTGCACTTACGACCACAAGGAGGCATCCTACTGGAGAAAAGGTTAAGTACCTACACCACAGACAAAACAACAACCAGAAAACCACGAAAAGATCAGGTGCAGACTCTACCATGCATGCAAAACCTATGGAGTCTCTATACCGGACACCCTAGGTGTAGTGCAACCTAGTGAACCTAGAGCTCTGATACCATACTGTAACGCCTCACATTTTCCACAATAATTTAAAACAAATTAAATTACAGGAAAATTAAAGCCAAATAGAAAATATCTAACTACCAGGAACCTATGTATGCGGCTAGGAGACTCCAGACTATATGCACTACGCTAACCCTTTGCATGCCTGCACTTGCAAACCAAAAACATGAGGAAAACGCGTGATTGACAAAAGTCACCCAGTACACACCCTATAGGAAAACTACGGAAAGTAAATCATAATTACTTTTCTTTTAAAATTTATTTCACAAACCATTTTTTCAAAACCTCACAAACCAAGCCACATCGGCCAAAACCACAACTAGGGCTCTACTAGCCCAAAACCACAAGTAAAGGCCTTCAATGGCCAAAACCACACACAGTGAGTTAGGAGGCCTGGTGCTAGGCAATCAAACTCTGGCCACACGTAGTCCACCGAGGAGCGACCATGACGTTTTGCACTACCACGGTGAAGCCACCCTATGCAAGAGCGATCACCATCTCGTGATTCTCCCTACTTGGAGAATCCTTACAAAGCCAACCCCTCCTTGGGAAGGCTGTCCTGTCTTCTCAGGATGTTACCAGCTATAGGGCATGTGTCCCATCCGCACTGGTCATCATAGGGTACGTCTCCTCACAGCATCCTCCACATATGGTGCTTAGGAGGGAGTGTCATACCTCCACACCCGACGACACCCAAGCCTCAGTGCTCACAACAACAACAGGAGTATCATACCTCCCTGTCATGCCACAAGAAACCTCAACCCGCAGACCATAACCCTAGCCTCGAGACGACAGTCAAGGAGTCTCATACCTCCAGAACTCGACGTCCCTCAGCCTCAGGTATCTCGGCCCCCAACCTCGACCAGGGTGTCACACCCGACCACCCGAGAATGTCGTCACATTCCATAGTCCCGACGACATTGTCTCACACTGTCTCAGCCCGTACACAGAAAATTTGGAAAACCATTTTCCAAAATAGCCCAACTATCTTTTGAAATCATTTTCCAAAACCATTTTATTTCTTTGAAAACACTTCCAAAACCTCGACAAAATGGCGCATCAGGTGTCCCAAGAGACTACCACTGACGGCCCACAATTTCATCTTATAGGGACAATATGAACCAATCTGGAAAACCACTGCGCTAAAATATATTTTCCAAAAATCCAGGAAAAACCCCAAAAATGCCCTAGCAGACCCACACATGTGGAGCGCATGTCTGGCCAGCTCCCATAGCACTTTCGTTTGAACGCCAACAAAGCCTAGACTAGGGACCAAAACTGCTGTCGAACCCACGCATGTGGCCCGCGCCCCTAACTTTCTGTCAGAATTCAGACACCTGCAACAGGGCACCCAAAAATCGCTCGAAGTGGGAGCTCCAACCGGACCCCCAAAATAATCACCAAAAATATCGAATAAAACATATGTTGTAGACACTTGAGTCTACTCCAAAACCCAACAAACAAAACTGAAATCCATTCATCATGCATCAAGATACAAAATTGCAAAGGCATAAGACTCAAAATGACCCAAATCTCAACCACTGACATAAATACCCATGAAAACCACAATAAATTCTTAAAAATTCTAAAACATTAAATTTAGCCTAGATTAGATGCATCCTAGGCATTTCTATCATTTTACATGATTTCTACACATTAAATTGGGGATACGTACCTAAAATGAGCTCCGACGACCCTCCGACAAACTCCAGTGACCCCGCATGACCACGGCCACTTCACGACCTCTAGGACGTCGCTCCATAGCTTCCTAAACCACCACAAGCCACCCCAGTGCCTCCGCTTCTCTCCCTCTCTCTCTCTCTCTCTCTCCATCGGCACGCGGAATTAGGGGAAACAAGGGAGGACGGGTGGAAGGAAAAAGGGGTGAGGAAGGGAGAGGAGTGAGGAGGAAGGGAAGGGAAGGTGGAGAGGAAGAGATGCACGCCTAAGGAGGAGGAGAAAAAGAAGAAGAAAGAAGGAGAAGACGACGACGAGCGACGGAGGAGTGCGGTGCGTACGGCTTATAAATCCTATGCACGCAGTAACTGAGAGCATGCTCACCTGCACGTCTCAGCCACCGGTACCCCACATGAGTACACCGGCCACTCCGCCCAACCACCAGCCACAACAAATGGCCCACGAACGTGGGCCTCACACTGATCCACACCCGGGCCCACAAGCACAGTGCCACAATGCATAGTGCCGAACCACACACTGGCACACGAAATAGAAGCCGACCCACGAGGCCCAAGCCTAAAAGCACAAAACCACACAATGGGCCTCGGAATAGTAACACCCGTCTAGGAATAAATTCATTAAAATGTAAATGATTACAAAATGAATTTTACTAGTGTTGTAATATGACAAGTCTCCTATATAAGAATTTGTGCTAGTGCCTTCAAAAGTATTTCTTGATGTACTCTCACCATATACAAGTGTACTATCATTTGCAACCCATTTCCTACCTTCAAAGAGTATGTAGTGTATATTTCTATCAAACAATTCTTGACTACCTTAATTCTCTTTTCACTTTCTCCTTCAGGCTGACTATGATAAATCTTCTTCATGTAAAATTCAAGTGTGTCCATTTTGTGTCTTGGATCCAAAACAGAAGCTATGGATAAAACTATATTTGAAGCATCCCAATACTCTTCAAACTTCACTTTCATTTTGACACCCATAGCAGAAATAAATGGAGTATGGCTATCACATAAGTCGTTCAGCAATACTTATAAAGCACAAATGTGTGGAAAGAAGTAATTTGCAAAAGTATATAATGTCGAGGAGAAAATATTCGTGACATTATAAAATTTTCTCAAAATTTTACAAACAATTTTAGCATTTTTCCATTCCTCCTCATCAGGTGCATGCTTATAGGAACTATCAACATGTGCTAAATAGTAAAAGGCCATTTTAAACTCTATGGCAGTTTGAAGCATGAAGAATGTAGAGTTCCATCTAGTAGGTACATCTAGCACAAGAGATTTCTTAGGAGCTTTTAACTTGAGAATCCACTTCTTTGAAAGTTTGCAACCTTAATATGGAAGACTTCACATATTTGACACTATCACACACTTTTGTTATCATATCTTTTATGATATCTATCCCTTCATGAATGATAAGTTTTATAATGTGTGCAGAACATCTAACATGAAATAATTTTCCATCTACCACAAGATGACCTCTTGTTACAAGCACACCAGCAAGTTCCCTTACTAAAGCATCATTCATATAGCAATTATCCAACACAATATACATAAGCTTTTCATCAATGTCCCATTTATAAAGTTTATCTATGATTGCCTTGGAGAGTGTGCTAGCAATATGAGGAGCATCAATCGTAGCAAAATTAAAAATAGATTTTTGCAAGTTCCATTCAGAATTAATGTAGTGGGTAGTTAGAGAAAAATATCCCTTATTTTGATTTTTTGTCCACATATCGCTAGTGAGGTTAATATGGCATGTAAGACTGTCTAACAGATTAAATAATTTTTCCTTTTCTTCTTCAAAAATTTTAAGGCAATCCTTCTTGATAGTTGTGCATGAAACCATTTGAAAATGTGGTTGAAGATTTCTATAAAATTCTCTAAATGCAAAATGTTCAACCATAGAGAATGAATACTCATGGAGCATTATCATACGAGCAAGATCTTTTCAACTTAATTCTTGATCAAACTTGAAATTCTTTACATCCATTTTACCATCTTTTCTTTCCCCAATACTCAGTAACATTTGCTCCAAATCTTTAGAGCATTTAGCTGAATGTTGTGTTTTCAAATGAACCCATAAATGACTTGTTCTATCTTTTGATCTATTAAGATAAACTTTCTTGCGATGATTGCATTTAGCTTTAGGAACTCTGTCAACTCTAATATATGTAAAATCATTCCAAACTGATGATATAGTTTTGTCTTTTTTTACCATTACTTTGTTCATTTTCTTGTGTTGTTGGTGGATCACTATCTATGACTTCCACATTTGTCATGATTCCTAAAGAATAGAAGAAGGAAAAATAAAACATAATTGGCATGATTCATCTTGGTGAAATTCATAAACAAGTTGTATATCTAATAAATTGTAAAAACATAAAGAGAAAAAAATAGAACATATTTATCAGATAAATTGCCAGCAATCATACCAAAAAAAAGGAAACACTTTGAAAAATGAGAACCAACTATCAGAATTCAGAAAAGACCATTGCTTAGAATTGGCGAACAAATACATAACCCTCCCATATGGTTATCATACAATGTAGATATATTAAAAAAGAGAGATTAAAGAACCAATTGGTGTGAAATAAAAAATGCAATGGATAACCACATGGTGTGAAATAAAAACTGCTATAGATAACCATGACTACAAAGTTCCTAGACTGGTTCTCTCGGTTCCAATCCCACTGTGATTGTAATCTATAACAACTATAACTTCAAACAAAACTAGTTCAAATAAGAACATTATCCCATATCTGCAAGCACGTGACCAAAATAGAAAAATTTTCCAAATTTCACCAACAATAATACACCTTTTCATGAAACACAACACAAACTGCATCCATCCATCACCATTCACCACCACTATCCACTACAAAAAAATCCAGTACCACCACATGAAGCACAAATAAACACCAACCAAAACCCAATTGTAATTTGCAAAACAAGCACCTGATTCAAAAAGCCCCATCTACGATCTAGCCAACCCTCCCCACCCCACCCCAGCCTATGATCAAACCATCTACAATTCAAAAAAACCAAAAAAAATTTCCCAAGCAAAAAAATCCCAATATAAACTTTTATTTGAGGAGGAGATAGGCTAGAGGTGGAGAGGAGCAAATGGAAGGGTAGCCAGAGGACCAAAAGTGGAGCTAGAGGTGGAGAGGAGCCTGAAGGTCAGAAGGAGAGTCGGAGTTGGAGAGGAGCCAACAGACCGAAAGGGAAGTTGGAGGACCAAACGGAGAGACAGAGGACCAAAAGGGGAGCTAGAGAACCGGAAGGGGAGCCGAAGCCAGAGGAAGCTAGATGGGAGCCAGAGACCTAGAAGGGTTAGGTTAGTGGAGGTGGAAGGGTTAGGTTAGTGGAGTCGTCGACTAAGAAGAAGAGAAGAAGAAGGAGGCAGAAGACGGGAAGCGAGGAAGAGTCATAGAGGAGAGCCGAGAGCGACTAGGGTTAGGTCAGTGGAGGATTGGAGGTAGAGGTTTTTTATCGTCTATTTAAGTATTTAGGAATATGAGGATATTAGAAGAATTATATAATAAGATAATATATTATGTATATATTAGAAGAACTATTATATTTCAAATATATATACATATATAATGTACAATTACTATAATAACCCTTATATAACGGGTGACAAGTAGATGATAACCCTTACTCGTACCGTATGCGAACATGGGTAAAGCGGGTGACAGGTAAAAGGGTAACGGGTTAAAAATATGTTAACCCTTACCCTTATAAAATGGGCCGGGTCGGGGCGAGTTGTGGGTAAATACCCTCCCTATTTACAGGCCTACTCCATAGAATCCATATCTCTGAAATTTATTTTAAAGTTGTGTATCCAAATAGCTTGTGAAGATCCCGTATAGCAAGCCACATACTAAGCTTCCATGATTAATGCGACAGTTGTTTTCTGTTTGATATTATACGAAGAAATAACTCTTTCAACAAGTAGGAAACATATCCAGAAGTAAATTTCCTGGTATCGAAGCACCCACCAAAGCCTAAGTTATAGAAATCCACAACCTCTAATTGATCTGATCTTTTATATGTGTGCTTAGGATCTTTAGTTTCTTACAAGTATCTCAAAACCTTCTTTACAGCTTGCCAATGCCAATGTCCTAGATCACTTTGAAATCTACCTAAATAAGTAGTGACAAAATCCAAATCTCATCGAGTACATCTCTATGCATAATTGAGACATCCAACTGCTGTGATATGTGATTTATCTTTCATTGCAAGTCTCTTTGTATCTAGCTAAAGACCTTGCAATTCCCTTAGCTTATCACCCTTTACAATAAATGCATTACTAATAACACAATTTTCTATTAAAAACCTCTTTAACACACTTGATAAGTAAGACTTTTGAGATAACTCAAGCATGTCGAAAGACCTATTGCAGTAAATCTCTATCCTAGTAACATAATTGACTTCACTCATGTCTTTCATATCCAAGTTTTTAGAAAATTTGTAGTCTCTCTCAACAAACTAAGGTTTAGACTTGTAGGTACAAACTAAGGTTTATACTTGTAAGGTTATACTCAGTGACTTTAGAAGCCACTATTGGTGTACCTTAGTTGTATTTATAGCCTTTGTGTTTTGTAACTGACTTCATATTTTATTAAGGTTACTTCTTTACCCCCTCCCCCCTAACCAGAAAGGTATTAAAAGTCCAAACTAATATTAGAAAATTCCATAAAATTACAAAAACATTTTTTTCATATAAAGGACACTCAAATCAACAACTAATTTGAACTGAATGAGAGCATTAGCTCTTCCACTATTAACAAATTCATGTTGTATAATGTTTTTAAAAAAATTATAAAAAATCTAGAATATATGTTAAATATTCTAAGTTATATAATTTTAGACGCCTCGAAGTTTCCTATCCTTAATTAACTTGCAAAAATATGAAAATGGGATATCTACAAGCTCATATTTAATTTCTTGAGTTTGTTAGTATGATGGTTTGACCTTTCAAAGGCATCATTTGCCGCTATAAGAAATATGTTACCATCTTTGATGAAGTATTCCCACTCTCATCTAGACTTTCATCCCTTGTTGTTGGAGATTATGTGGCCAACAATGGTGACCTCCCTATCATGACTCTACAATCAACTCTTCCAACATTTCAAGGAGTAACCACAAAGCTTGAGATTATATAACTGTAGACAACCTGATTTTGCAGTCACATGACAATAGGCTCCTCTGGAAAGATGCTCTGGTTGCGACCAGCAAACCTAAACCCTAACTCCACCAAAACCCTCAACTCACAAATCCAATCAAGCCCACACAAGCCCCATTTAGACTCACCCAAGCCCACTCTGACCTAATCAAAAATTAAAACCAAACAAAACTCATTTAAAACCTTTAAAATCCATGTTAATCAAGTAAAATCCCCAATTAAAACCAAAAATTAAATAAAATCCACTTAAAATCTAAATTAATTAAGTAAAAACCCTAATTAAAACCAAAATCAAATAAAATCCATTTAAACCATTTAAAATCCAAATTAATCAAGTAAAAACCCTAATTAAAACCAAAATCAAATAAAATCCATTTAAACCATTTAAAATCCAAATTAATCAAGTAAAATCCATTTAAACCATTTAAAATCCAAATTAATCAAGTGCAAATCCTAATTAAAACCCTAATCAAGTAAAACTCAATAAAATTTGATTAAAAAGAAACCCTAATCCAAACAAAAATCAAGCAAAAAACCAATGAAATCAAAATCTAAGTCAAAACCCTAATAAAAACCAATTAAACTAAAATTTAGATTAAACCCTTAATTAAATCAAGTAAAAAACTAATTAAATCTAATTTCAAACTCAAACATAAAACTTTAATCCATTTAAATTCAGAAAAATCCTAAAATAATAAAACCCAAAAAGTCCCTAATTTAAAATCACTTAATTAAACTCAAACCCTAATTAAAATCCAAAAACCCTAATTAAACTCAAAACCCTAATTAATATCCAAAAAACCTTATTCACTTTATTAAACTCAAAACCCTAATTAAAATCCAAAAACCTTAATTAAACTCAAAATCATAATCCCCAAAACCTTTAAGTAATAAAATCCAAAAACCTTAATTTAAAAATCAATTAGTTAAACTTAAAATAATAAAAAATAAAACCTAAGTGAAAATCACAAAATCAAAAAGAACTTAATTGAAATCACCAAAATAAATAATAAAAAACCTAAAACAAAAACCAAAACCCTAAAACCTAAAACAAAAGAAAAAACCCAAAATCCAAAAGCCCAACTGCTAGGCCCAATTCAGCCCACTGCATCTTTCAATCGCTAACTTAGGAAAAAGCCAAAAATAATTTCGACGACCAACTCCAGTGACCCCGACTTTTCCGGCAAGATCTTCGATGATATCTCGAGATCCTTGGAGCATATCTCCTCCTCTCGCAATCTCCAGCCAACCTCCTCTAGCTCACGCGAGCATCAGGCGGCCCTAAGTGACTGGAAAGGAAGATCGACGGCCCCGAGAGGCTTCATTGGCATTTAAAAACGCCTCACCGTCGACTGAGAGGGGACACCATTCTCCAGCACGCTTGAACGCAAAAAACTGACCCCTTTGAGACCCCTAGAAGGCCAACCATTTTCCCCATATTCATAGCTCCCTTTCCAACCTTTTTTTCACCTTCAGAATCCCCAACCACCGTCGCCGGAGCAGTTGCCCAGGGAGCGCCGTTGTTGCTCGTCAGAAGAGACAGAGACCCCATTTAGGTTATCCCTTTCTTTTCTCTCTTTCTTAGCCTTGAACCATCGTCCTTTAGCTTGGTCTAGTCCGATCATTATCCTCTGAGTAGTGATTTGCCAGAGACCTTTGCCTTTGCAACGTCTCCCTTCCCTCCGATGGTGGGTTTACCACCATCGGTGAGGCCAGTGGCCTCCTAGGTCTAGGGGAGGCCCCATGGGCCTATCCTCCCTCTTCCTCCTCCTCCTTCCTAAGCTTCCATTGCTCAGGAGGAGTCCCTTTGGCCTCCAATGGTCGGAGCCCTCGCCGCTGCACCTACAATCGCCGACTGCCACTGTCGAAGCTCCCTTTAGCCTCCAATCGCGTCCCTTCCACATCACCTTCTCCCGAAGCTCCGCTACGCCGCCACGAGCCTCCTCAAGCAGCCACACCACTGTTCTAGAGCTCGGAGCGCTGCCCCAACATCCGCCATGGTTGTCTCCGGCACAGGGGATGGGAGGAACACTCCAGACCTCCCTGGTCCTCGCCGACGCCTCCAAGAGCCTCCTTGTGTCGCCCCGACGCTCCTTTGACCTCTACTCAAGCCTTGTCGTCATTGGAGTGCCGCTGCCCTCCCATCGTCGTCTTCCCTAGCGCCGGTGGACATCTCACCGGAGCCAGAGGTGGGGAAGACATCCTTGGCCGCCCTAGCCATGCCCTACGCCCTAGGGACATTCACATGGCCTTCCTCCAGCCTCCTGAACCATCGTCGGAGCTTCTTCGCCGCTGCAACGCTGCTGGACAATCGCCAGAGCCTGCGCCAAAGTGAGGTTATCAGTGATCCGTTGGTGAATTTTGAAGGAGATAGGATTTAGATTGGGTTCATTAGTTTAGGTTTTTTACACTTAGATCCTCCTTTCATTACTTTTAGGTCCTAGTGTTTAAGCCCCTGTAGTTTTAAATAACTTTTGTTTCTTTTATTGTTTCTATAAAATTTGCATATGGCCCCTACATGTTTTATTTTTTTTATAATTATTGCATTGATACATGTTTCCCACATTTAAACCCCTGCACTCATATTTTTCCTTGCACTTAAGTCCTAAAGTTTAGCATTGAGCCCCTAGAGTTTTTTAAAAGGAGTTTTTCTTGAGAGATTTGCATTCAGACCCTTAAAAAACTTCATAATCACATTGATCATCATAAAAGTCTAATTTTCATCACATTTAAGCCTTGAAATTTTGCTTGTAAACCCTTGAGTTCGTAGCATACACATATTGAGTATAGGAAATTTGCATCTAGACCCTTAGACTAACTTCAAATTCATCATTTATGGTTTTAGTTGTTTTCACACCCATTTTTGACATTTTTCACTTCTTTTATTTATAATTTTACACTTAAGTATAGTTTTCACTCAAAAATCATGTTTGCATTGTAAATTGATCTTTAATTTCACATTTTAGTCACATTTGCATCTTATGTGTGAATTTTGTACATTAAACCCTAACTTCTCAGGAAACTACCAAGGTGCAATTTTCACACATCTCCGTGCCACATTTTCATTTAATCCCTCATCCGCATACTAGGATAAAAGTCAATAAATACATTTTAATCAGGATTTCCCCCTTTTTGTGAATTTTGCATTTTTGTCCCTGATCTTGCTCTTTAACATGCTTGCATCGTTTTCTCGTATTTAAGATCTTGTTTCCCTCATGTTTTCTTGTAAATAACATTTTTACTGACATTTTGCATATATTGAACCCTACATCATACACATGTACACAGTTATCACACTTGGCCTCGTGAAATTACCAAGTTACCCTCATGTTGTCAGTTCACACACATGCATGTTATTTGTGCACAAAGTCATGCATAATCTCTGCCTCAATCATTCCTCAGCATTTTCTGCACATTTAGGTATATTTTCATACATTTCACATAGTTTTTTATCACACTTGCACATCATCCCATCCTTCTCGAGCAAGCCTGCATCCCATGTGGTTTTCCATGGATTTTTCCTTATTTCATTTTCGAACACCTTCACTTGACATTTGATTTGATTTCCTTTACTCTGCTTTTTGGATTTTCTTTCGATTTGATTTGAATTTCATTGCCCGAAGGCATACATCAACCAATCAAAAGGCCCACATTGGCCCAATCGTGGATTATTTTCCCCTTTTTTATTTTCACGATTTTTTCCCTAGTTCTGATGATTCGGGTTGACCCCACTCTTGATTCTTTTGACATCGATGTGGTTTTCTAGAGCATTCTTTTCAGAAACATCGTCATTTCATGTGATTTTCTTCATAGGTCACTATTTGCCTATTTTGCGTGGACTTCTTTGCAATTTTTCCATTCTGATGTCCGTGATGTTTTCTACGATTCTGATGATTTGGGTTTATCGCATTTTTGATTCTCTTGAGGTCGATATGATTTTTCGAGCCATTCTCTCTAAAAACATCGTCATTTCATGTGATTTTCTTTGTTGTGTTGTGTTTCGTTATTCTGTCATTTCGTGTGGATTTCTTAGTAGTTTTTTGCATACCATCTTGTACATCCATCTAGTCTTGACTTAGCATTCATATTAGTATAAATAGAGCACAATCTAGGCTTAACAAGCATTCATTCAACCTCTAGCAAGCGAATCAGACTAAAAAGACTGAGTTTCTCGGGTGCATGGGGGTGCCTAATACCTTCCCTATGCGTAATAGGAATCCTTACCCATTCTCTAATTTGTAGGCATTGGCCTTTTCATTTGCAATCATCCTTTTTGTGGTTTGTTTGTGGTTTTCCTCATCTTTCCCTTAAAATACTAGGTGGCAACTCCGATCTTTGTTGTTTTATCCTATCTTGCGCCTTAGCCATCCTAGCATGGTTGTGGCTTCCTCGCTCTGGTGCGACTCCACGTCGGATTTCTAGGCGTGCATGGTCACAAAACTGGCAACTCCACTAGGGATTATCAGATTTCGACTTTCAGGTTAGTCACTTTTCGCTTGCTTTTTGAGGCTTTGGCCTCTAGCCTCACATATTTGCTTGTTTGCTTACTTAGCGTGCCTTTCACACTTTCTTTTACACATTTTCTCTGTCACTGCACTCACATGCTATATGTCTTGCCTTTTAATTTGATGAATGCTTTCTTTTCATAATCATGATGCCACTACTCTCGCACATGCTATGATCATGCCTTTTGCTTGTTGTTTGCTTGCTTGTGTGCCTTACTCGTGTGTTTTCTTCCCCTTTCACTTTTGACATGACTAGGAGAGTAGAGACATGTTTGCTTTCCCTTTATGGTTTAAAATAAAACACACAAACTCAGAGAAACAATTAATAAGCCCAAGCTAGAGACCAATTCAAACTCTTTCCCCATGGTTAATAAAATGCAAGTAAAAGACAAAAAAACATATTGCATGATTGATCATATAAGGCATGCATCTTCTCCTCTAAGTCCACCTACAGTTTGCGAAGGACAACTCTGGTAGCCCATTCTATAGCTTTGGCGTAAGGCATGTTACTAGTTTGTCCCCCCTTGTCCGGGGTTGTGTCAGTGTTAATAGAGGGTACAACTCCATGCTACTACAGGAGATGAGGCCACCAATGCACCATCCATTCACTGCTTGTGCTTCGGCCAGGATTTAAAGCGAGGACCTTTCTTTCTAGCCTAAGTCGGAGACCCATTTACCCATGTGTGATCCTAGAGTAGATGGCCTTTTAGGAAATACTTAGTTGGTGAGAGAGAGCATATTAGTTGCATTCATATGCATGCGTGCCATTCATGCCACCCTAATAACATTGCATCTATCTCTTATTTTACTCACATCAGGTTCCCCTGATTCCTGTTTCTCTTGTTCAAGTTATTGTGTGAGTTCCTCTGTCGGAGCTCGAGAGTCCTCATTTTCTGTTTCCCCTTTGGTGACAGATCTCGATCATCCTTTCTCGAGCTACCTGTCGCCGTCGATGATAGCTCGTCCTAGGATCCACCCTTTGCCCTATCACCGTAGTCCGGTTCTCACTCGTTCTCGTTCTGCCATGGCCCAACATCTTGGTGAGCCTTTGACTTCTGTTGCTCTGGAGGTGACTGCCTCCTTAGTCCCTCCTTTGACACTGACTTCTTCTGCCTCTACCACTGTTCCCGACAGTCGTTTCCTAATGATCGAGAATCCCTCGGGTACCGAAAACTTGCAGGCTCATCCCACTGTGGAGCCCGTCATTGAGGCCGTCGTTGTGATAGTTGTGCGTATTCTGGAGACCCCGCCTCTGACTTTCCCCTAACTGGATCTGTTACCTTTGGCACCCAACCGCTTGCGATGACATCTTTGATAGGATCTCTCCTTGCTAGACAGTTTGGAGTCCAACCTCTTCTTGGATCCTCTGAGGCTTTAACCATGACGTCTGGTACTGCTACCGACGAGTCTCATGTCCTCTACACTCAACAATTTCTTAAGCTTGCTCAGAAGCTTTAGGGCATGGGCTTCTGTATTGTTCCAGCCCCTGCTACTCCCCCTGTGGGTCAAGAGGTCCCTCTGTTGCCTTCCCTTGCATGTCAAAGTGCACCCACTGCACTGCCTCCCTAACCATGGCCTTAGCTCCTCGCGGCCTCGACAATGGTGGGACCGACTCTACCTGCAGCACCCGCACTAGTCACAGTACGGCATGCCTCCTATGCACCTAGTGGCCAACCTCTAGGCGTGGCAAGGCTGCAGCACCCACAAAGCTCATTCCCTGGATCTGTTTTGGGACCGCAGCTGCACCCCGCTCACATTGCACCACACCTAGTTCATCATACATCTCCCTCTATCTCCTTGCATCAGAATCAGGTTGCTGCATATACCCCACAACACTTTACACCAACGCACAGGTATGCCAGCCATCGTGCAATAACACCAACAAACGCGATGGTGGATCTGGAAGAGCACCTCGGTGAGACCCATATGGCGAACACAGGACTCGCCGCAGCTGCACCACTCTCAACGACAGCAACCTCGTATGCCCTCCACGCTAGGGTGGGTGATCTCGAAAAAGAACTTCGACAAGTGCGGGGTGGAGACTGCCAGTCTTACCGATTCCAGGACCTCTACTATTTTTCAGAGGAAACTCTTCGACCGAACTTCCAAGTCCCGGATTTTGAGAAATACAATGGTAAAGGCTTCCCTATCTCACACTTGAGGGTGTACAGCAGAGATCTCGCGCAGCTACGGGCTGATGAGAGGTTGTTAATTCGACTCTTCCAGAAAAGTCTGATCGGCCGCACACTGAAGTGGTTCACTTCCTTGGATATGGCTTGGATAAAGACTTGGAATGACCTCAGCCAGGTGTTCTTGGAACAGTACTCCTTTAATCTCAACTTGATCCCTAAGCGCAAGGACCTTGTTGCCACCAAGCAGAAGCCCCAAGATTCATTTGGGGAGTATGTCAGATGCTGGCGCGCTCTTGCCTCACAAGTTCGATATAGTTCCTCAGATGAGGAATCTATCGAGATGGTTATCTGTGGAGCGCAGCCAGCTACTGGGGCTCTGCCTAGCATACAACCTATCACCACATTGGCATCACTGATCCAAGCTGGCGCTCGTGTGGAAAGCTCACTGCGTAGTGGTAGTTTCCCTGCACTCACTGCATTCGCCAGGTAGGCCACATCTCTTGCATCGATCCTAGGAACAAGCAGTAGCAACAACACCAACAACGGCGTGAATAGCAACTCCAACAAAAGGAGAGACCCTCCTCGGAACACCGTTGCATACATCAAGTCCCCTGCAATGCCTATCAACGCAGGACTTCCAGCTCAGCAGCAGTTAGTGTATGCACCCAGTCATAGGGCTCCACACACCTCCCATATCACCACCACCGTCGAGTCGGTATATCCCGTCGTATCAGCAAGGCAAGGACCGTACCAAGGACAGGCACAACCATGCCGCCTAGCACACTAAGTCACGCCTTTGGTCGAGCCCCTGAGTGTTGTCCTCCTGAAGGTACAGTCACTCCTAAAGTTTCTAGAGGTCCGCCCACTACTGCATCCGTTTTCGGGGTGGTACAAAGTGGATTTATTCTGCAACTTCCATCGCAATGTAGGGCATGCGACAGATAGTTGCTTCTCGCTCTGGAGTGCTATTCAGGATTTGATTGATCATGAGGTCATTATCATTCACACCCAGTAGGTGGGGTCTGAATGTACACTAGCACATGCATCTACATCCATCCCTATTCCCCCTAGCATTGATAGCCAGCCTCTCCTTGAGCACGGTCGCCCAGGCGCACCAGGGACTTCTGCAATTCATGCCATCTTTCCTGCCTGGTTCAACACTTCCGCGCTTGACCCTTCTGATCTGATCCATGATTCCTTTGTCCCATTCCCTCGCACCTTGTATCACTCCTTTGCCAAGGGTTCAAGCTCCACCGTGAACATGATCCAACTCACCTCTTGATCGGAGTATTCGGTAACCTCGTCAGCACGACCACCCTCACCAGTAACCTTATTAGCACAATTGCCCTCACCAACCACACTAGTGACTCTACTAGCACAATCGCCCTCACTGACAACACCAGTGACCCTACTAGCACAACCTCCTCCATCTACAACACCAGTCACCTTGCTAGCCCGTCCCACTGTGCAATTTCCCCAGCCTATATTCCTACCAATTCCATCAGCAACAAGCCTACCCCTTGCTCGACTGGAATTGGTCGCCAGGACACCTGTGGTTGTTAGTTTGACCCGAGACTCCCATCACGTGCCCTATGACTATGCTGCAGAGATGTGTACGAAGATCATGCGCTCAGGACGTATATATAGGGCCCTAGCTCGGGATGGATATATAGGGCCCCAGCTTCTGTGCCTAAGCCGACCCGATCTACTGTAGCTCCACCACAGCGAGAAAGTCAACTAGTGAAGCCTACCACCGATGAAACCGTGGCTGACATCACTACTCAACTCAAGAAGGTCAAGGCTGATATTTCCATCTGGGACTTGATCTACACTTCAGCTGAGCATCGAGAAGCCTTCCTTCGGGTTTTGCAGGCTGCCCACGTATCCTCCACCATAGAGCCTACAACCCTAGAAACCATGGTAGGCATGATTGCCACACCTTAAGTTATCTCCTTCACCTCCCAAGTATTACCTCTGGCGGGGATCAATCACAACCAGCCCCTGTTTGTGATGGTACAGTTCAAGAACTTTTGCATCCCCCACACCCTAGTTAATAATGGCACAGGTGTGAACGTTTGCCCCTTGCGCATAGCAAGCAAGCTTGGATTCAAGGCTGAGGATATTGTGCCGTGAAAGGGATGACTTCATTCGACAACATGCATCACGATGCGTTGGGCTTGCTAGTAATCCCCCTCGTCATTGGCTCAGCTAAGTTTGACGTGGAATTTTACACCGTGGACCTCGAACCCTCGTTTAATCTCTTGCTTGGGTGCCCTTGGCCCCACAAGCATCAAGTCCTCCCGTCGACTCTCCATCACATGATCTAGTTCAACTAGGGTGATAACATCGTCACCGTCATGGCTGAAAACTTTGAGAAGGAGAAGGTCGATGCGGTCTCAACCCTATCCCACCAGACTGTCCACTTTAAATTCAAGCCTTCATATGTTCTCTTCCTGGTTAATCGGTTTGAGTTGGTTAATTTCATTCCTGAATGTGAGCATGGCAGCCACCCACTTGTTCGTAGCAATCCTTCTAGGATGGTCGAGAATCTTTGTTGCCGATGGAGATATGAGAAAGAGGTGCCTCTCGGGAAGTACGGCCAGGGGATTGCCAAGCTCGTTAATGCCGAGTAGCAGAGAAAGCGAGAAGGACTTGGTTATGAGTAGTCACCTCAAGGCGCTTACAGAACTCCTCTCCCACTCACTTCGTTAGCGTAGGGAATCTCAATCTAGCTCAGGGTCCAGGCACAGCAGCATTACAACGAGGCACTCCGTCATGCACAGTTGAGTAGATAGGCATTGAGGATTGCTATTCCGAGGAAGATGCCACGACAGTTTCAGTCCCTACCACAGCCACTCCAGTCCCAACCATGACAATTTCAGCTCTTACCACAGCAATTTCAGTTCCAACCACAGTAGTTCTAGCCCCAACCGCGGTGGTTCCAGTCTCAACCACGACAGAGCCAGTTCCCACCACAGTAACTTCAATTTCAATCGCAGCGATTTCAGTCCCGACCATAGCAATTCCAGTTCCAGCCACCACATCAACATTGGTTCAAGTGCCAACTATGCCACCAAGCATGGCATCAGTCACAGTCGCAACAACTTTAGTTATCACATTAGTCCTCGTGGCTACCACAGTAGCTACGTCAGTTCCCGTCACAGTCACAGTCCTAGAGATAGCAGTTTCAGCTTCAGTGTTAGCCACAGTTCCAATCATGGTGCCTACCTTGATTTAGTTGTTGGCCTGGAGTACCGACCCTTGCTCCGAAAACAACTAGGAGTTTGCGTACTATGTGTATCGCCTCTGATGAAGACGAGGGAGCGGTTGTAGAGGCATAAATCGACAAGATGCTCTAGGACATGGAAGTTTTGTTTCATGAGCAACTCGCCATGTTGGCAGAAGACGCCATAGAGGAAGTGAGGCTTTGGAAAGGCAAAGTAGCAATGATTGATGTAGCCCCTCCCTCGCCGCAGTAAACTCAGGACCATTCCACTATCATGGTTCTGAAAAAAGACGAAGAGCTAGCTTACTCTAGACCATAGGAGTTAATCACTTAGCAGCTGGGAGGCGGGTCTAGATGGTATCAACAGCCTAGACCTCACTTTAAGCAAGGTGGGAGTCAAAAAAAGACCTTGAGCTAACCTCAGGGAAGAACGTAGGCGGCATCACTCTCATCAGTCAGCAGCAGGACAACCGCCAATTAACAACACCCCTTATAAATAGCAGAAAAAACCTAAAAAAATTAACAATAAGTGAAGAAGTAGCGTTAGAGAGGCAGGACGAATTCAACCCAAAGGAAGATACAGAGCATGTCGCCCGCCATCAGTACAAGAATACAAGAGTCAGTGTAACTCTCTTTCGGGGCCAAACTGGTCAAACGTTAGAGTAGATTTGCACTTTTGATACAGTAGACTCTACTTTTCAGAAGGAGATTTTATCTGAGCTCGTGGCCCATGAAGAGGAGGATAACACTGGTGCACTTGAAGATGGCGATGCGTAAATAGAATTTCCACACTATGATGATGACCCAGAAGGCCCGAATCTCCATGTGGATGAAGAGACCGAGCTAATAAACATCGGAACCATAGATGATGTCAAGGAATTGCGCATCAGTGCTAAACTCTCCCCCCAGGCTAGGATAGAATTCATCGCCCTCCTCAAGGAGTACATAGATGTCTTCGCTGGAGTTATAGTGATATGGTCGACCTAGACATAGAGCAGTGCACAACCTACCATTAAAGCCAAATGTCAAGCCTGTCAAGCAGAAGCTCAAAAGATGGTGACCATAGTGGCTGCTCAAACTTAAAGAGGAGATCATGAAGCAGCACGAAGTGGATTTCCTCATGGTCGTCCTCTATCCAGAATGGCTTGCAAATATTGTCTCAGTGCCGAAGAAAGATGGAAAGGTTCGCATGTGCATCGATTATGGAGACCTCAACAAAGCGAGCCCCATGGACGACTTCCCACTACCCCACATTGATGTTTTGGTAGACAACACAGCCAGCCATAAGATGCTATCATTCATGGATGGGTTCTCAGGCTATAATCAGATCAAAATGGCAAAAGAAGATATGGAAAAGACATCATTCATTACCCCGTGGGGAGTCTTTTGCTACAAGGTGATGCCATTTGGGCTCAAGAATGTAGGGGCTACGTATCAGAGAGCTATGATAGTACTATTCCATGACCTCATGCACCAAGAAGTCAAGGTCTATGTTGACGATATGATAGCTAAGCCCAAAGATCCCGAAGGTCATCTAGCCTGCTTGAGAAAGTTGTTAGACCGTCTGCACAAGTACAAGCTCTGCCTCAACCCGAGTAACTATGCCTCTGGGGTTTCATCCAGCAAGCTTCTTGGCTACATCATCAGCCATAGGGGAATTGAGGTTGATTTGACTAAAGCTCGAGCCATAATTGACATGCCTCCCCCCACCACAGAAAAAGAAGTCAGAGGACTGTTGGGACGTCTGTAGTATATTAGCCGATTAGTCGCACAGCTTACCCCCATCTATGAGCCTATCTTCAAGCTGTTAAGAAAGAACATGCAGGTCCACTGGAATGAGGAATGTCAAGCCGCATTCGATAGAATCAAGCAGCGCCTTACAAAACCTCCCGTCCTGGTACCACCCACACCAAGACAACCTCTGTTGCTATATCTCTCCACCACCCAACACTCCATGGGTGTGGTCCTTGGGAAGCACGATGAGACAGGACGTTGGGAGAGAGCCATCTACTACCTAAGCAAGAAATGCAACGATTACAAAGCCAAGTACAGCCCCATTGAGAAGATCTGCCTATCCCTTGTCTAGGCCACCCAATGCCTCAAGCACTATATGATGGCATATCCAGTCCTTCTCTTATGCCGACTTGACCCCATGAAGTACTTGTTCCAAAAGCTGGCATTAATGGGACATTGCGTGAAATGGCAGGTGATGCTATCCCAGTACAACATTACATTTGTCACGCAGAAATCTATGAAGGGGCAAGCAATAGCGGACCACCTAGCCAACTTACCACTGCCAGAATATGAACCTTTGTAGACGCAATTCCTGATGAAGACATCCTACTTGCCATGGGAGATACAGATTCTGAGGAGCTAAAAGACAAGTCCCGGTGGCATCTATATTCTGATGGAGCAGTTAACAAGAGAGGTAAAGGAATCGGTGCAATATTGTCGACACCACAGGGATAGATGACCCCTTTCTCAAGAAAGCTCACTTTCAAGTGTACTAACAATGAAGCCGAGTACAAGGCATGCATCATTGGAATGCAAATCACATTAGAACATGGCACACGAAAGTTGCAAGTACATGGAGATGCCATGTTAGTCATATTCCAAATCAACGGGGATTGGAAAACTAAAGATCCAAAGCTAGTGCCATATCACAAATATCTCCTATAGCTCGTAATAGAGTTCGAAGAAGTGTGTTTTTCCTTCATGAGTAGAGCCAAAAATTCCTATGCAGATGCACTAGCAACCCTTGCCCTTGGCTCTCAATACCTGAAGAGCGCACAGTTGATGTACTGGTCACTTTAGTAGAGCAGTCCATCCACTGCATGAGCATAGAGGAAGCGGACTCGTCAACAGAGTTTCCATGGTATCATAACATTAAAACCTTCCTAGAATCAGGCGATCTCCCAACCGGCACATCGGCAACAGATAAGAAGACCATGGTGCACCTGGCGTTAAGATACGTGTTGGGCAAAGGGCATTTGTACAGAAGATCATATAACCAGATGCTTTTGCGGTGTGTCGATAGGAAGGAGGGCGATACCTTGATGATTCAAATCCACACCAGGACATGTGACCCCCACATGAATGGAATACTGTTAGCCAAGATGATCATGTTACAGGGTACTTTTGGTCAACTATGGAAGAAGATTGTTGTCATTTCGTGCACAAATGTCACAATTGCCAAATCCATGGAAACTTCATACATGCTCCCCTCAGTAGCTACACAACATGTCTTGACTGTGGCCTTTCTCTACTTGGGGAATAGATGTCATCGAAGCCATCCATCCGACATGATCTAATAGACACAGTTATATCCTAGTGGCCATAGATTATTTTACCAAATGGGTAGAAGTAGCCTCCTACAAGATTGTCACGACTGTAGCCACAGAGAAGTTCATCAAGAACAACATCATAGCCCAATATGGGGTACCAAACTCCATTATCTCAAATAGAATTTCATTGCTTAGAGGCTGGAAGATTATCTGTAGACCCTCAAGATCAAACATCACAGATCCTCCTTGTACCGCCCACAGATGAACGACACTGTGGAGTTAGCAAATAAAAACCTAATCAAGATCTTAAAAAAGAGCACCGAGACGCACAAAGAATGGCATGAGAAGCTCCCATATGCACTGTGGGCATACAGAATATCAGTTCGGACCTCAACAGGTGCAACTCCCTACTCCCTAGTATATGGCATGGAGGCTGTCCAATCCATTGAAATGGAGATTCCATCACTCAGGATCCTAAGAGAAGCTGAACTCGGAGAGGCAGAATGGGTTGAAGACTGTTGTGTCTAGATGAACCTCATTGATGAGCGTCGACTACAGGCCCTACACCATGCCTAGTGCTACCAGAGGAGGATGGCAAGATCCTACCAGAAGAAAGTCCGACCTAGGAGCTTTATGCCATGTGATTTGGTCTTGCGAGCAATCCATCTTCTTGACACTCGCGACAAATTTAGACCCAACTGGCACGGTCCCTACATCGTCAAACAAGTATTCACTGGGGGACCCATAATCCTCAAGGACATGGACCACATTGAGCAATTAGAGTCGGACAACTCATGTTACCTGAAGAAGTATTACCAGTGACATGGAGTCATATCCTTGCCTCGCAAAGCTCTTCTACTGCATTTTCACATGCATCATTCTCTCTATTCATGCATTTTGCATCATCCCACACTCATGTTTTTTTTCTTTCTTTGCACTTGTTCTGCATGCATTGCATCCCAACACAAAAGCATCAAAAAGAAAAAAGAATCCATGCATGCATGCGTTAATAAGAGCACTAGTAACATCTGCATAGGCATTTTGCCCGATGATGAAAATCAGATAAGCTTGCCTGTTGAGAAAGGGAATCTATTCCTCCTCAATTAATACTATATAGATATCCTAGCAAGTGACGGAGCCACCGCTCATTGGGAACGAGGCGACAAATCCAAGCGCCTCGAAGGGCATACACCTCCAGAGGGAGATAAAATGTTAGGATGTGAGTGAGTGTGTGAGCAAGAAAATAATTTCTTGGACAAGGGCATTAAAAGAAGTAAGGAGATAGAAGGCACAGACAGAAGTTATCCCTAAGAGGAACAGGTGCGTGGAATAACTCTGTCCCTATCACATACTTTGGAGAGGAGTCGAAGCATGTACCTAAAAAAGGGTCCCCACTGCCCAAGGGTTTAGCCACCCCTCACTCACCATCAAAGCAACAACTACTTAGGTACCCATTACCTCCAAGCAAGGGGCAGAGTCAGTCCAGAAGCCTATGAGGGAGTAAAAGAAAGAGGATAATTGAAAAAATTAGGTGAAGGGCCTTAGGGAGTTTGGTACAACGCCTATTCCACCACACAACCCAACAAACTACTACCTCACACTTTCCAGAGCGCCAACTACAATCCAGGATGTCCAGGTAGTGTTTAGTGAGTTGAAGATTTCCTCCTTCCCAACGACAGGCATTATAAGCTTTCCAAAAGCTAAGGGCAATAAAAATAGCAAAACAATGAAAATAGCATCATTCATTTGTGCATAATTCATGATCATTCATCTCATCCACTTTGCAAGACACCATTTCATTCTTAAACCAGGGGCATGCTAGCTGCCTTTTGGTTGAGAATTTAGTAAAGGATGCCCAAACCAAGGGCATGTCAGCTGCATTGTGGAAGAACCTCCTATATCTAACCAAGGGCATGTCAGCTGCCTTGTGGAAGAACCTCCTATATCTAACCAAGGGCATGTCAGCTGCCTTGTGGAAGAACCTCTTGTATCTAACAATGGGCACGTCAGCTGTCTTTTGGTTAAGCATGCATGAATCTGCTGCAACACACTCTGAGAATAGGATACTTGACCAGGGGCATGTCAACTGCCCTAATGATTGAAAACCCCATACTCTACCCTAGGGCATACCAGTTACCTCGTGTGTGGACGCACCAGGCCAGTACTTCGGTCACATGCATGTTCATGGCCTTATTGATTCAAACCTTTAATGATGAACCAAAGGGTGTTTGCTACCTTTCATGAATAGGATGAACAGTTTTCAAGTGGTCAGATGTAGAGAGAAGGCCTTTCTTTAAACATTCCTGCAAGTAACTATCCACCAAACACCACAGCAATAGGCACGGGATTCTTGAGAATGAAGCCCAGTCAGAGCCCAGACACATTCCCAGCCTCGACACTCACACAGATTTCTGGTACACCCTACAAAAATGAGTTGCAAGACACAATAATTTGGGACTTCAATGGGGGCTGTAATCGTTACTTCCAGCCTCTGCCACGATACTGCGAAGTTGGCAAGATACTCTCAATCTTGCATCCAACGGTGAAAACTTTATCATCGAGTTGTAGTGTTTCTCTTGGGGTTGAATGGTACAGTTGACTTCTTAAGTACCCAATGTCGGCTCTGTCACTCGACAATCTCGACCATCAGTGTCGGTGTTTGCTTCCCACCAATTTGGGGCACTTGATCTTGACCATTTAGTAACCAAGACCTCTTATTGAGGCTATGCACACGAGCTAGTCCGTTTGATACCTAGTTCGGTCTCGATCCCGACATTCAATTTTAGCCTTGGACCGGTCTTTCTAATACTCAACCCATTTATGCTGCACCTTTTTTATTTGCATTATACTTTGTAAAATATTGTTATGTGGAACAAAAATATTTGTCGTTCTGAATATTTTAAATGTACTCTACAGACTAGAATCAAGAGAAATCGAAGCTCCCCTATTGATCATGGGTTTCCCCACGATGGTCATACTGATGTAGTGCTAAGATGTTCTCTAGACATGGATTGGAAAGTTATGAAACAGTGATCGTGACAAGCTACGAACTTGGGGCATCTCCTCAAAATTCTTAGACATTGCAAATGTGGAAGTCTCTCGATACTTTTTGTGTGCAGCTGCCTAGTTCTAGAAGCCTACAAACCATATATTCTGCTTCAGAAGAATTGAGTTGACTCCTACGTTGGAGGAAGTTCGTCGGGTGTGCTGTCTGCCGAAGTTCCTTGGGCCTACTGTGTTTATGTGGCACAATGCTCTTTAGTATTGAGTGAACTGACTGGCCTATCAATCGGCGATTGTGGTCGGCAACTTATCTATACTGATGGACAATCTCCCATGCTACAACTGACCTACTTTGACAAGGTAGCCGAGATGTGCACCTCCTTGGGTGATGAACTGTGGCTGAAAGGTTTCGTCATCTGCTTCTTAGGCCAACTGGTGTTTAGCCACGACCAAACAGTCGTGAACATCAAGGTTGCAGAGATTACTTTAGCGATGATAACCTGTCAAATAGACCTGGCCCCAGTCATCCTGGTAGAGACTTGCCTCTGATCTTTTTTGTTTTATCCAATCTTGCGCCTTCGCCATCCTGGCATGGCTGTGGCCTCCTCCCTCTGGTGTGACTCAACTCTGGATTCCCGAGCGGGCATGGTCACAGTAACCACAAAGCTTGAGATTACCATTTCAATAGAAATTATGATGAGATGCTATACTACTATGTTGGACTATCATAATACAACATCAATCCCAATTATAACTTTCTCACAACATAGAATAAGTATGATTTATTAACCTACCTACTTAGGAAATTATAAATTGTTCTTGTATTATTCAAGCACCACTATAATGGAGAAGAGAGAACCACAAGTTAATCATACATAGCTATTTAGTTTCAACTAATCTTAGAAGATGGAATTAGTTACACACTACAAAAGAAAAGCAAAAACACAAAAAAGTAGAAGTAGAAGAAGATGTAATATCATGATTTATTTTGAATTGACTCCAATTAAGAAACAATGCCTATCTTGGACAAAAGAGAAAAACGATTTATACTTTTGGAAACCCTAGATTTGGAGGTGCGAGGCAGGTCTACTATGCCTCCTCCCATTTGCTTGGTGGTGGTGCTACGACTTCCTTTACCTCAGCTCTCCTCCTCTTTGCTCCACCTCTCCATGTTGATTAAGGCATAGAAAAGAGAACAGGAAAGAGTGGGAAAGACAGGGGAAAGAGTGGTAAACTTAGGTTAAAAAACAATACACCTGTTGAGAAATATGGAAGTGTTGCTCCATGGGAAAACATGGGGGTTAGCTCTTGAACTTGGCTCTCTATTCCATGACATGACTTCTTGAAAGAGCCTCTCCAACTACAAAACAAAGGGTTAGATAGATTATTCCACCTATAAGACAAAGAAAGACTCAAAGTCACCAACTAGGTTAGAAAGCATAGAAATAGGGGAAAACCTAATAATGCAACCTATTCTATATGCTTGACTCCCTAAAATGTATGATCAATGAAAATTAGAGAAAACTAGATTTTGATTACTACGTATAGGTGGGGAAAATGAACAATTTGTTGTTATACACCCTCACCATGCTTGTTTAGAAGGACAACCTCTACTAACTACTTATATTTATTTTTATAAAATGCAATAAGCGAAATTATTTAAAAGGGTACGGCTACAATGATATAGAAAGATGTAGGGCTATCTGGGGTAAACAATAAAAGAACCTTCTATTGCACCACTAGCTTTTAAAACAATGATGCAAAAATTGATAAGTTGGTTCCCTTTCATGATTTTATGGGCTATATAGTAATTTTGTGAAATAAAAAGGCTCTCTCTCACTCTCTCTCTCTTTTCCCATCTCTAATCTCTCTACACCCTCTCTTCTTCTTTTTCCCCCTTTACTGAAGGTTGGCGGTGGCTCCGGTAGGACGACCGATGATGGGGAAAACCGACATGACGACACGATGACCTCCTCCCTGTCTTCTTCTCCTTCCACTACCTCCATCTCACTCCCTTTTCTCCTTCTTCCACTCCTCCTCTTGGCCCTTCTTTTCTCCTTACTGTCCCCCTCTCCTCTTTCCTACGACGACGACACAGTGGGAATTGACGGCATCAGTGGCATGGCGATGTAGCGGTGAGAGCATGGCGAGGATGGCGATGACACTCCTCCCCTTCCTCTTCTTCTTCTCCCTTCTATTTTGTTTGCCACCGCCCCTTCCTGTCTTCTCTCTCTACATTTGACGATTCGAGAATAATGGAGCACCAATGGCACAGTGGCAAGGGCATGACAACAATAGCTCCTCCCTCCTCCTTCTCGGTCTACTCTAGATTCTCCCATGTTGGATACATGAAGTAGTGGCTGGGGAATGGAGAGATGGCATGGCTCAATGGCAACACCAATGGTTCCCACCTCACCTCCCTCTCCCTCCCTATGTGCTGTGTGTGTGCTCTCTTTGAAGGGACACGAGCACAATAGAGGAGTCGCGAGGAAAAGAAGGGGATCCTCGGATCCTAAAACTTACCCTCAACGCAATTGAATAAAGCTTAGTTCCTATAACCATGCCGGCAAACAAGAGACTCCTCTACAGGAGCGAGGTGGGCATGAAGAAGAAACTAATAAGGTCACGAAGAAGATGGTGAATCCAAGAAAGAATACTCTGTTAGAAATAATGCATTAATTTTGATGATTACTTGTGAGTGCATATTTTCATAATTATTAAAGCATGAAAAAGATATAAAGTGCTTTCTGTATAAATTCAAATTGTATGCAAGTGTTATATCAAAGAATCAAAAACGGCATACCGGCATTAGTAGCG